>RDEW01000034.1:135577-148329 GCA_011109175.1 Dicyema japonicum
TTGCCAACATGGCCGAGCGGTCTAAGGCGGCAGCTTTAGGTGCTGTTATCTTCGGATGCGTGGGTTCGAATCCCACTGTTGGTATTTTTCTAATTTTAATTAGATATATTTTTAAAAATGTAATTTTATAGTAGATTTTTTATACAGTTATTTTTTTAAAACCACCTCAGTTTTTGGGTGTTATGATAAGATAATGTAGCAAACTCAAAATAAATTTTTTTTGAAATAAAATAAGCGCAGTTTTTTCTTTTTATACAAACAATTCACTCTTCCAGTGTATTTTGAACTCCTTACCAACGTTAAAATTGCCGATTAAACAATGCGACCAAACAGCATTACTTGTCGCTTTAGTGTTTCGAAATCCATTTCCCAGCAATGGGTATTTTCTTTATATCTATTCTCGTAAGATTAAATCACTTGCTGATTTAAAAAGATTTTTCAGAATCTGCAGAAATCAGAAATATAAATCATTTGATAGTCAGACAGATAGACCTTTACTAGTTCCTCAGCTAAATCAATAGGAGAGGCTTCTAATTCAAACCAACACCGACGTGCCTGTATGGTCACTGAAAGATCTTTTGATCAGTGGTTGTATTAATGACCTCGCTATTGTTGGTACCCATCTTGACGATACTCTCTGCATCAGACGAAGACTTTAGCTTGATATGACATGTGACGTCGATTGATATGGATATCATGGCCTTATGTCTAAGAACCTCAGAAAGATTCCCACGACAAGGCAATAAACGGAACCTAGAAACGTGCTCTGTAGTCTGCTAGATTCCCCTCTAAACTGAACCGCTCGGCCTAGACAGATAAGGAGAAGCCATTGGTTAGTTTTGTTCTTTCCAAGTCGTCCCAGTAGTCACGTTGTATGCCACCGCTAAAGCCGAGAAGGCTTAGGGGAGAAATACGATGGACATCTTGACCTGACTGGTACATGTTCTGTGATCCACTTTACCTAGGTGACGACAATGTCTTGATGGTATTCATAAGAATCCATAGAATCCAGTACGAGGGAGGAGCACCGGGAAAGAATGAGGATTTTTGGCGGAGCGCATCGAGATTTTGGCGGAGCGCATCGAGAATTTTTTATTGGTTCCGTTGATATAATAATTAGAGACCACACTAATTAATCATGTGATCCCAGCAAGCTCCAGCAGAGACCTTTAACTTAGCCCGACCTTTTTTCCATATACCCCAAATAAGCACGTATACGTGAATCTTCATAGTCAACACGGGAAGTTCTATGGTTCATGCGTATCATAGATTCTAGAGTCATTGAGGCTGGGACTCTCCAAAAGTCATTCCTTCCGTAATTTTAGAGGCGTTCTTTCGGTTATCCTTGATCTCCAAAACATTTTTCCCAAGAAATGAATGGACCCCAGATTAAACATGCATAAGAAATGTGTGGCACTGAATTAGTTTTACAATGTTGTTGAAGATTTAGCATCAACATGAGGGTTATATGTTGCCTTGAAGAAGATTGAGTTAAGGGCTCTTAAGCTGATATTTGTAATCAAGGATTTGTTCTGTTGCTTGATCAACGCATTCACAATTCAACCCTTGACACTGTATTCGCAGACAAATAAGCACGTAAAGTACATATGTGAATGCTCTAGGCTTTTTCTAATTTAATTATCCCACATTTCCTGTCAAACACACAAGATTCAACCGCCAGGATCTTAAAGGAGATTTTATCATTCAAGTGAGTTACTGCAGACAACTTGCACCGAATTCAACACGTGTAAATATAGCTTTTCCTTATTTGCGAATCGGACAAGGACGCGGTTACCTTAATGCAGTCAATGTCATCGACTCACGTGACTCGACGTCTAGCTAAACAAAATCCCCTTAAGGTGATTCATATTAAAACAAACCTTCTCATAAATGATAGGCATCTGTTAGAACTGAAAATTGATGAGTCTGTTCAACGGTGCGAGGCAGAACACAAAGACAAGCTTCGACATACTATCTTCTTGCAAAATCCCCTTGTAATTGAATTTATTTGTTTTATAAATTATTTTACAATATGGCAAATTTAATACAATTGTACATAATTCGTCGTGTGACGCCACGTGTGTTGTTTTCATCGTCTTTTTCTGTTCTACGTTAATATATTTTCTGTTATATATAATATGTCACATGGGCAACATGAAGCCTATGAACAACCTGTTTTTTTTACATTCCATGGTAACCAGAATATACATAATATGACTTTCTTGTAATTTACAAGAACAACATTTAACTAATTCATTAATTCTAAATAAAAAATTAATTTAAATTGTATTTATTAAATGGCTAACCTGATTTCTTTTAATTTTAATAGCATGGCTTTAGTGATTTTGTATGTCTCAATTTAGCGGGTATATCAGAGATCTTATCGAATATGACAAAATTAAAAAGATATTATGTGGAATCAATTTTTGGTGTATTTAATTAAGGTACGAATCGCGAAAGATCATGGAACTAACCCAGCATTGATGCTTGAAAAGTTTAATCCAACTATTCTGATACTTGCGAAATAGTCTTATCTAATTCACGTGTAGAGGTATTTTTCGAATGTATTTATAGGTTGAATTTTCTGATGGATGAAGAAGACCGGTCTTAATGTCAAGACTTAAAAAATAATTGTTTTTTATTATATTAAATAAATTCTTTGCTAAATCTAGCAATTGATATCTTATTACCATGGAAACACATGAAAAAACAGGTTGCCCATAGGCATCAAGCCATTCATGTGACATATTTTTTATTTTTTGTATCAATATTTTGAAATTTTATTGGTTTTTTCTGAAAAATTATCATTATTGCGAAAAGAATGCTGCGATTTTTTATTGTCGGTGTTCTGTTTCACAGACAGTGATATAGCCTTTACTTCCTGCAATTGAGCCTTTTTGAAATATGGTTAAATTCTAAACTGTCTTCAAATCTTATGTTGTTCTTTTCGTTCATTTTTTACTCAGATTAGCTTTCAATGTATAGACTTTTGAGACATCGTCCTCTTCTATTAAGCCAACTTCTTCGATTCGAGGGCTGTCTCCTTCTGCAATGTAACCACGTCATTGTACAGCCACGCCACATTTTCTCACCGTGGATTGAATCTCCAACAATCAAAGATTTTTTCTTATTTTCGGCTGTGAATCTACAACAACCTAGTAACAAATAAGAAGGATCAATCATTATTGCATTATTGGGCGTTTTTTGGACCCACTCTTGTCTTCCCCTTATTCACTTGAATCACCTATACTACATTTCTTTGTTTACACTATGATCGAACTAGAACTATGACTGAGGACACTTGTCGCCTTTCCGAGTAATATAATTTCTAGTCCAACCTACAGTGCAGGTGAACAGTCTCGCGAAGCCAACACAACATCATCCGCATAGGAAAGTAGAACAGATTATCAGATGATATAAGTAAGACTAATTAATTTCTATTCTTTCCCACAGAATAAAGAATTGACTACAGAACATTGATTCTAAACTAATCTAACCATGCAAGAACTAGTTGCTTGAGCTGGACTAACGATAAAGTCATCCTTGTGGCTCGCCGTTAGGAGGAATTTATAGCCGGACGATGTGAAGTCCCTAGTATACTTCCTCTCTGTCTGCTGAAATATAGTATGAATTCTAATGTCCCAATTCGCATAGTTATGATCTTTTTATAAAACCTTGTTTGATTTCTCATTTTGTCTCGGTTAGTTCTTTTGACCACATTTTGTTCCCACTAAGAATGATCTCTAACTTAGGACAACCGACTGAATGTACGTTTTCATTGAGACACCAATCGATAAGAAGCATTGTTTAATTATGGTTAGAAATAATTGAGAATATATAACAGCGTCAAAGTTATCTTAAGTGGCATAAATGATACACAAATACTCTCACCAATAAAACACGATTTTGAAAAATATGTATTTTTATAATTTTAAAATTTTTTTTTCAAAAGAAACAATTTATTAAAATAAATTAAAATTGTTATGAAAGCTCTCCTTATGGGCTACAGGCATCGAGTACGCAATGAGAGTTACCTCTCATAATCGCGAGCCTAACTTTCACCCTTCAAGCCATCCAATTAACCTGATAAAATCTGAAATGCTCGTGCCAATCACGGCAGACTTCTCAAAGGAGATCGGCTAGAAAACGAACCACTCCACGATGGTACTTCATCCTTTTCATATATTTGGCAGTC
Organism: Dicyema japonicum; assembly: GCA_011109175.1. NCBI lineage: Eukaryota > Metazoa > Dicyemida > Rhombozoa > Dicyemidae > Dicyema > Dicyema japonicum. The sequence continues at coordinate 139,773 of RDEW01000034.1, forward strand.
TCTCTGCAAAACCCACGTGCATCGAGGACTATATAGACCCATTAGATAAAGTTTCTATGTAAGTTGAATCCCAACCAATAAACCTCCCTCGGGTTTTTGTGTCATTTAGGTTCTTTCTATCATCTCTGTCAAGACCAACAGCTTCCAAGAGGAAGTGAGCCCTGCGCCTCTGACAACTCTCATGACAGTCGCGTTTAATGTGGTGTACGAAGAAATCTTCCTGAGTTTACTCTGCATGAGTTCTCCAAGTAGAACCCACCACATCGGCGTCAGCTTTCAGGTAGACGCCAAGGTCTAGCCGAAGAGCAACTCCAACGGGGATTATATTCTTGTCAAGCTAAGTACCGACTGCCCGTATCGGGAAGCATTGAGCCAGGATCCAGAATTCTCAGCAACGCTGCATTCAGAACTCTGCAACGATGGGTATTTGCGGATTGTTTAAGTCCATTAAGCTTTTTTCACAAAGGATTTCATCCCAGAGGTGATTCTATCGAATTAAAAAATTAAAACTTTATAGTTATTTGAGCGAATATCTTCACAATTTTGAAAAGAAATACCCGCGCAGCCAGTGTGGCCACTGTATGGACCTCTGATTGATTGCTTTTTAGGGTAATAAATTGCTTTTTTGTGGGCATACACGAAAATCTGGAGCAGACATCCTAGTGGTTAGTGCTGTCCCTTGCGTATCACATAGCCGTGAGTTCGTTCCTCTCACAGGTAAGGAGTGATTTTCAGCCTCTTGATAGATATCTCTTTAATATTAAATTATGGATAACCATTTGTTTTATTGGTCAGAAGATTAAGATGGTCTCTTCTAGATAGTACATCAACTCGGACCCCTATTTATTGTGTGGCTTGTAGAAATGATGGAATGTATGTGCAGATTGGAGGAACTTTGAAGAATCTACTATACGAGAGAACAAGAGCTTGCGAGTATGTTATCAATATGACAATGGTATGTGAGTTGAATTCCCCTTTTTGATCATAAACTTCTTGTTCTATTTTCAATTCCTTCTTTTCATTAGCCTTGCGTCATGAATCCGCTTGCTTCAACAAGCACACAATACTATGACATCATGCACCTAAGAAAATCATTTATTATTTAATTTTAAATAAATAAATAAATAAGTATAATAAATAAATAATTTACTATTTGATGACTTTGGTAATTTTCGTTACTTTTTCATTCTCCTTAAAGCGGTTTTTAAAAAATTGACAACTTTTTAGTGGAGAGTGTTATATCCCCCTCTGTAGAAATGTCTATAAGACAAATTCACTAGAGGAAATCTTCCGAATTAGTAAAACTAGTGTACTTAATGAAACTTTAAATATTGTCATAAAAATTATAAATAAAATCCAACAGAAAATATGCCCGCTTATTCAATATTTTTTGAATTGACGCGGAAAAAACGTGCATACGTATTATTCCCTTAAAAATGAAATTGACTTAGGTTCGCCGTTATCAAATGGAATTGCATTGAACAGATTTGTCACTTTTTATGTACATTTGTTGAATTTTAGAAATTAGGAGATGATAGCAACGATTTTAATGCATCGCAAAATTTTTTTTTTGATTTGTCTTTTTTCGAAACTTAATGAGGTTAGTAGAAATAATACTACATTTAGGTATCTTTGATGTCACAAATTAATTATGTAACAATAATAAAAAATGTTGAAAGAATAATAAAATCTTTTTTGATAAAATCTAAATTTTTAATATTTTTAATGGAAGATTGATCATTCAAATCCATAGTTTTAAACTCTGATGCCGAATTAGAGAGATCTCAAAAAATAACACATTTTATGAAATTAATTTTCAGAAAATCTCAATTTCTCAGTTTTGGCAGAATTTGAAGATTAAAATTTGGAATTCGATCTCTCAGATAATCTTGTACTTTCAGACTTCATATCTTCTTGAAAGTGGATTCAGCTCACTTAATTATTTATTAAAAAGTGAGCGAAATAAATTGAAAGTTTGTGATGTTCGACTTCATTTAAGTCAAATCAAGCCTGATATCGAATTGTTGGCTTAAAGTCATCACTAATGGCTCATTAAGAACATTGGCTATGAACTATTCTGGACTAGATCAGTTGCTCAGAGTCGCTGTAGACAGAAAAAATGTACATAAAGCAGATAAAGGATGAAATATTTGGATTTTGTGGAGGATCCAGTATCGACGAAGGCTTGCTTCGACGAGATGCGAACGTTGTCGAGAAAATTAAATTAAAAATATGAAATTTAAAAAATTTTCACTTGATGTTAAAATATGTCACAGTTCAGAGCTACCAGAACTGCGAGGTTTTAAAAATATTAATATTTGTTAATAAAAAAATACATTTCTGAAGTTTTATTCATTAAATATCTGAAATTATTAATTTTTTCCATATTATTTTGGAGATCGTGATCTTCTGCAAACCAACATCCCATCAAAATTATTGATTGAATGTAGCATGTTTTCATTTTATTTGGAAAATGGTTGACCAAACTATTTTTTACAATAAAATTTATAAAACATTTTTTTTAATTTTTATATTCATTATTCGTATTATTTAAACAAGAATCACCTGCAATTCTATTCATCCTATCATTTCTCTCTTTGAGATGAGCCGATTCTGTTAAGCAGGGTCAGTGACCTGCTTCTTTAATTCCTGACGTTTCCACGGCGACTGGTTCAAAATGAACTGTCCATCAAAAATTTTGTACTTTTTTCATCTTTAAGGTCTCAACTTTTTCTGAAGCAGAGCCTAGTTGCAGTCATATCAAGGTTGGGGGAGGGAGGCAATCCACACAGTTCCATCTTCTAGTTAATTATTAGTAGGAGTTCAGGATTTCGGTTCTCATCCGAAAGCCATCGATCCTGTCTTCCACCACCTTATGAATCGAGTTTAGTAGTTTACCCTCTTCCTCGCTCAAATCATCGATGCCCACTGCCATATTAATTTCCGCTCTTCTTTTTACTCCATAAACGAAAATATTTTGTCCTTCTTTGTTGAGAAGTATCATCCCTCACACCCATATAGTAAGCTAGGCAGAATAATCCCTGGAAGATAAACAGGAAGGTCTCCTTGTAGACTTGTAATTGCGCGGTACATAAAAGGCCCCAGGCAGATCTTTTCTTTCTTACTTTAATGTCATTAAGAATGTGTCTTCGTGATCGATTGTGACCCAAAGTAACTGAGTGACCACACTCTCGTTACTCCCACTGTGTATAGCTGATCATGTGCCGTCTAAACCGACTTATCCTCATTGAGTTAGAGTTTTCCGTAGAGCTTCAGCTGTCAGGTGATCCTGGCCTCCTTAAACAGTCGTCTCATCTTGGTTCGGCGTTCGTCCCGAGAACCGACGCACTTCTGTATATACGAGACATTTTTGGGAATTTCGGAGCTGTCAATAGGTCTCCCGTTCTCCCCACTAGTTCTTCGAAAGGAGTTGGAATTATCGGGGACGAGAAAAACCTTTATACGGTCCATATGACTGTTGTTTGCAAGACATTAATCTTCTTCAGGTTCGTATTGAACAGGAGTGTCCCCCATGCAGCACAGTAAACTGATTGTCGGTTGTATGTATTATAGTGAGTTTAGAGTAGAGTAGAAACAATATTTGTATATTCAGGAAGTGTTCTACAAAGTTTAGTTTTTGTAGAGAAGAAAATGTGACGGTGCTAACTATTTATTGAATGACATGAGGGGTCTTAAAGATACCCTATAACTCGATAGAGTTTGGAGGGAATTAAGTCTCCATGAAGAGTAAAAAGAGGTGCAGAGTTTGTTAGTCTTCTATTTGTTGTAAAAATCATTGTGCAAGACTTCTATTAGTAGTAAAACCTTATAAAATAAGTTCCTCATAAGTAGGCTACCATTAGCCCGGATTAGTCTAGACAGTCCCAGATTTGGAGCTTTGCCGCAGATTTAAGTGTCCTAGATTATCAAATTTATTATTACAGTCGGACCCCGGTTTAGGGCACACCTCGGCTATGGGGCACCCGTATTTTGGGCATTTTTTAATGACGAGTTTCCTACTAATTTTTTGAATTTAAAATTTAATGACCCCGCTTAGGGGCACCATAATTTATTTAATTTATTTTTTGGTTAAACAATTATTTTATTTAAAATACTTTACACGTGTATTTTTAAATTATTTTTCTCGAACGAAAATTTTCCGTGGTGCCAAGTGGAGAGTTTGTCAAAATTATTTTCCTTCCTTCCGATGGCGCACTGGATCCACCTTACTGAAGAAGCGCCCAATGCCTGGCCGGCATCAAGAGGATCCAACAATATTTCCCCGGGGACAACGTCGTAACTGGAGACAAGTTCTGGAATGCTGAAACGAGTCTGGATCAAGGAGTTAGTCACTTGGGTTACCCTTGGTCTTTGGAATTTAATTTCCATCAGCGAATAAAGAAAAACATTATTTCGTTTCTGAATACAAGATCGGTTCAAGACCAAGAACCTGAATTTGTTTTGAATTCAAAGTCCTCAAATCAATGCTATTATTGGATGACCTAATGTACCAAACGATCGCTTTTAAGAGCTTAAAAATATTAATTTGAGAAAGTTATTTAACTTATTGGCTCGGCATGGTCAGAAATTACTAAAAAACATTCAAAAATTGCTGGGAAATGATTAAAGATTACGATAAAGATCAAACAAAGACGATTTTGACTCTGAGTTAGTTAAAAATATTATTACAGGTAACATAGTTACAAAAGTAATTACGAACAACGAAGAAGTTCACATAGACGATTATGCTCCCAGGGGTCGGCAACCGTGGCTCTTTGGGTTTTTTATGTGGATCTTTCAATTATCGCAAATGATTACCTACATCTCCAATAAGCATTTTCAAAATAGTGTTCTTCTTGCAAAATGATTTTAATGTATATTTTATACTATATAATATTTAAATGCTATTTTATATTAAATTGTTATTTTTATTTTAATAATTACATCTTTTTGCATATTTTAAAAAAATCTTACTCGCTTAATCATATATTCTGTTTGTGGCTTTTGTCTATAAATGAGAAAATAATTAAAAACGGATATAAAACGTCTTTTTCAACTTCAATGGACTGATACTTTTGCCAGCATATCAAGCTCAGAGTACCTTCCAAAATGTCTCCTTTTCGACGATCATTCAACAAGAGAAAAAAGTCAAATCTGGAGAGACACTATGAGATTTCAAAAATGGGAAAACCATTCACAGATGATCCCACTTTTTCTAAAATTGTCACAACAACTATTTCAAAATTTTACGAATAAATAAAGATTTTAAATCAAATTAAAAATAAACCGTTATCCTCAGAAACAATTGTGAATAGAACTAGATGTCTTGCAATGTGAAGATGCAGCAACTTGATGACCTTAAAATAGCTCTGCAATTTCGATCAAAGTAGATAAGTCATGTGATTTAAGTAAACGGCTCAGATTTTTATAAACTCAACATTATTTGTCCCCATTTATACTTTACGTTTCTCAAGACTTTTTTAAAAATCACTGTCACCGTCCCTATGTGGAACTCAACTAGAACCAATCAAAATAAAAATTAGTTCTCTAGGTAAGTCAGATTTTTCTGAGTTGAATATTGTAATTTTTTAGCTAAAATCGTTAATATTTTAAAAACATAAAATGGCAAAAAACTAGTTAATATGAATAGAATGTCTTAATTATATTTTATTATTCTTAATTAACAAAAAACTCTATTAATATTTAAAAATAAAAAAAACATCATTTTATTTCTGCACGTTGTTTTAGTTCAAGTTGAGCTTGGATGAGTTGCGTCAGATAATTGAATATCTAGAAAATGGATACTAAGAAATTTGTGACAGGCTAAATGATAAACATATATTTGACGACCAAGAGCACCATGGATTCAAGGACAGGTAGAGAGGTATCATTTATATAATGTATAGGCTTTATCAATCTCTTAAAAATGGTTAACTGATTAGGATCGATGTTATGCATTGATTATGGTGTATGTTGAAGATTGCTTAGGGATGGTTGTCAAAGATTCAAGGTAATGTACCAACTTTCTGAACCATCCTTAATGATGAAGATGTGAATTTTGCGAAACAATTGAGGTACCGAATAAAAAGAAAGCTGAATTTTTTGTTATTGATGAAAAGCTTTATTTGAAAGCTGTCAACGGATTTTACAAACTTGTGATACCCTCAACTAGTAAAGAAGAAATGAGGATTCACCAGACAAATCACTGTGGACATAACGCTCTGAATGCGCTTTGTCGTCGGCGCTATCAAAAGAACTGTTATTAAAAGACCGCAAGTTTGCAGTGCATAGAAATAATTTGACGATCATAGTCATATTTTTCAGATTTACCTAATGAGAGATTTCAAGTTGATCTGATTGATCTTGAAAGGTATAGATCACTGGGTTATTTGTGAAGATTTGAAAGTCAAAATGATCATATTTCTTTGTTGTTGTCAGTTATAAACGGCCATGTTAGAAAATTGTGTGAGGATCACATAATTACTCAAATCCATGGAAGACCTAACAATCCCCAAAGTCAAGGGATCGTTGAAAGATTCAACCAGACGATCTCACGGAGTTTATCCAAAATGATGGTTTCGGATGACAGGAAAGAGTGGATAAAGCACGTTTTTATACAATCAAACGCCTCACTCACAGGTAAAATTGTGCTTTTATTTTTTTGTAGGTGTTAGTCCGTTTCAGAGATATCGAGGGATTCTACAACACCATTGTTAAAAATACTGTAACGGAGACAGGCGGTGAAGACAACCTGGAAAGTGTAGATAATATTGCTGAATTAACAGAGCCAGACGGTAAGGACAGCCCCGAAACATATAGTAAAGGTTTTTTGTCTATAATTATACAAAACGTGATTTTCCTCGGTAGACTTGAATTCTCCTTACTATAAAAGGATGAATAATAAGATGGGAGTGCATCGATCGAAATATGAAATTAACATTAATTTATTCAATTTATAATTACTTAAAAGGTTCGTATTCAGAAGAACTATGGAATTAATCTTCACTACGTATGCAAAGGTTTGAGCATTCCTACGGAGATTGTCACATTGTTGCAAAATTGTCTAATAATTTGTCAATGTTAAAGATAGTGAGGGAATTGTGAAATTTCAATAATTAGTTAATGTTTGCTTTGAAATACTTGATTATTTTATTTTTTGACATTGATTTCAGCTGTCAAGGTAACGTCTGTGGCTCTAGACGTAATAAATTTCAATCGTGTTGATTAGGAGTAAGTACAAATGCTGTGTCGACAGAATAGATAGGAATAGACTATCTTTGAAAGGATCTCTCTAGGACGGCTATTAATAAAATATGGAAAGATATTTCGGGCTAGAAATGAAAGGACGCAGCCTCAAAAGTGGATGTTAGAAATCATTCCGGAGGAGTTATCGAAAACTTGTATGGCCTAGAAAAGGTGCGGGAAAAATATTTCTGGAGAAACCTGGAAAATATACAGGATGTTAACCGAATAAATAGAATTCCCGATAGATTCGATAGATTTAATTAAATGTTGTGAGAGCACCGAATTTTTGGACGCATCCAAAAAATATTATATCCGAATTATGACTCTGCGGTTTAAGTAAACTCGGCACAAGATAATTAATAATATTGGGCTCAGTACAGAGCCCTTTGGGACCCACGACACAAGCTGAGGCTTCACGACAAACACTGTTGAATTGACTTGGAAATATCAAAACGTAACAGGTTATGTAGCCTTTAGGACTTCCGAATTTAGCAGGAAGAAACAGCCCCCACGACCTTCCTGGACAAAAACCATTAGTAGGGGATAAGAAATTAGTTTCTTCAATATGCCGACACAAACGTTTGAAGATAATCCTCTCGCATATCTTAGAAATAAAGCACAAAAGAGTGATTGACCTATAGATCATATAGTCCTTTTTCGATTTCCCTGCCAAAGGATCATCTTCACTGTAGAATTTTTCCATAAGAGTGAATAAACCCAATAAACAGTTTTATAGAACACAAAACATTACTTCCGACCCCTCAAGGTCATACGAGCTTTCTATATCTTCCCAGAATGATGAATTTCCAACGTCGACTTTTGAGGCTTAGTCCTTCCATTTCCTCTCCGAAACATCTTTCCAATCTAGACCAGATGCATCAAATCTGAGGGAATCGACTACATCAGCTTTAAGGCAGATTACAAGCTCCTGGGGAATATGATCACTTCCAATATCTAGTAAAGTCCTGGGTACGTCGACATAAGGGAGAAGGAGGATGAAATGAAAAAAGCCCCTAATTTGCCCCTTATAAGAGAAATGATTAGGACCAACCGACGTTAAGACTTCGAATCCTGAGATTTCAGATGAGATCTTCAAAGTCGTCCATCCCGATTCGTTTTGAAACACCCATGACTGATGTTATTCGTATTGAGATCACCAACTAGAACGGATTCTTGTTGTAGATCTCAGAAATCTCCGTAGAACATGTCTCCAGATTCTTCGATTATAGACCTCCAACACTAATCCACAACCCCTTGCAACAAACATCGACGGGAATTTGTATCCCCTCAGTATTTGACTAATCGGCTTCTT
>RDEW01000034.1:150503-162688 GCA_011109175.1 Dicyema japonicum
AAAGACTCCAGGTTCATAATAATTTTCAAATCCACGGATATTAGCAATGGAATGTAGTCACTGACCGGAAGAGTAATTGGTACGTCGGCGTGTTCTGAAATAGTAGGGGAAATCAAGAAGACACCAAGTTTGTCACCCCCGTAGGGAAAAAATGGTTATCTCTTTTCGGTGTAAGGACTTTTACTCTTAGGCTTTTTTGGATATAATTTAGAATTATATATGTCTCCACTAGAGATGGTGAACCAGATGAAATACGATAACAATTCAAGCTCCCTCAACTAAAAAAAGGAGGAGGAACAGAAGAAACAAACAAAAAGACTCACTAATGACATTCTCACAACACATTGAAGAATTCTTGATAAAAGGCTCGGAATTGAATGTATTGGAAGTAATTATAAAAAAAGTTCCTTCCCTCCTATTGACTGCATATCCAGACCATACAAAAAATTTAATAAGCATGTCCATCATGGAAGTTTGCGATATACTCATCCAAACGCAACAAACTAAATACAATAAGACAGAGCTACATGTTAGCATCCCACATTATATGAGAACATGGAGAATTAATATAAAAGAGTTTTATGGAAATTATTCTGAACTGAAAGTTAAAAATGGAACCCAACTTACGTTGATTTATATTGACAAAATTGTGATAGAGAGTATGTTCATGAGATATTACACAGACCAACCTCCATCGATAAAGATTCTTCATTTATTTAAATAATTTATATATAATATAGATCCTAAGAAATTTGGTCGCAGAAAGAATAAGATTTGAAAGCCATGTTGAACCGATTACCAGGTATAAGATCCTTAAATTGAAAAGATTATTTATTCATTATAAATAATATAATACAAATTTATAAATTCAAATAAAAAATTAAATTAAATTTATATTAAGGTCATCAATTATGGAAACACCTTCATTATATGCATTATGCATCAAAAATATTCGAACGAACGTTAAAGAACAAAAATATATAAAATTAAGCGATAAATCTAAGAAAATGATTTCCAAAAGAACTCTTAACGAATTGAAATATTTGATTCCTTACTCTAAGAGAGATCTACTTTTTAAAGATTCATTTTTAAATAAAATTTCAGATGTAGTGCAGAAGATATGTATTCGTATTGGAATCGCACAACGCCTGGGAGGTGATGTTTGCGTCGAACACCAATGTCGCTGTGGATGGATCGTCGATGCCAAAGGGCTGCACCCGCTCTCGTGCAAAAGGAGTGCGGGCAGAGCACCACGCCATGCTGCTATGAACAACATTGTCTTGCGAGCTCTTGAAGCGGCAGGCTTCCCGGCAGTATTGGAACCTGTGGGATTGGACCGAGAAGATGGGAAAAGACCGGATGGGTTAACTATCTTTCCGTTCACTGAGGGAAAATCGCTCGTATGGGACTGCACTGTTGTGGATTCTTTCCCGAACTCGATGATGCTCAGCTCGCCGCAGTCTGCTGGATCGGCAGCCGATCTGGCCGAAAAAATCAAGATTAAAAAATATGGCGAAATTGGAGACCGCTACCGTTTTGTACCGGTAGCAATCGAGACGTCTGGTGCGGCTGGAAGTATTACAGCCAATTTCCTAAAGGAAATCGGGGAAAATTGGCCCACCGCAAGAAAGACGTGCGGGAAGCGGTCTGGCTGAGGCAAAGAATTGGTATCGCAGTTATTCGCGGAAACGCTTACTCCGTGATGTCAGCAGCCGCTCTCCCCCATAGTTAATAAATAATATTTTATTGTTAATAAATTTTTGTTTAAAAAAAAAAAGAAAAAAAAGTTAATTGCTCCACTTTAGACGATTGCCATTTTGTTTGATTGGCTGTTTAAATCGGACATTTAAAATCGATATTTAACGGCTCGTATTCAACCGTATTTTATTCTGAACCGGTCACAGTTATTAACTATCAGATGGTTAATTTCGTAATGTCTCTTTAACATGTACTCTTTTTTATTGTTATTTCGAAATAACAGTGTATCTTTCTACTAACCATCGTACAAAGTACTATCGTTCATATGTTTCCTGAAATACCCGTTTTTTAGGTATTTCAAGAATTAACGCCATTGACAGTTCCACAGTCTTCTCAGGTGGTCTCATTTTGATTACGACAGGATAAGCGTTCCACGATTTATTATAAGAAAATATTTCCCAGAACATAATTGTGACTAAAGACAAATAGAAAAATTGAGGTTAATTTATAGAGCACAAAACGCAAGAAAATATAATAAAAACTAAATAAACCAATTTAACGACAAATCACACCCGTTGAATGATTTCAGATTTAAATTCTTTAAGTAAAGTTAATATCGGAGCATATAAGAAAAATGTCAGACTTTTCGAGAAAAGGTTTTTTACTTGTCACTCAAGTTTAGATGAATTATCGCCAGAATTTAATAACATGACTCTTGTATTTTGTTATCAGCTAAAATAACAAACAATGTTAAATACATTAAAAATATTTCATAATGAAAAGTTCAAATTTTTACAAAAGTGTTATTAGTTCAAATAATTGTTGATGTTTGTAACATGTGTTAAAGTCTTGATATTATCTAAGCATCACCAATTTTTTGGTATATTTAGAACTCCAAGAAAAAGTAAATGATACTTCTTCTTGTTTAAAATCGAATACCGGATATTACAGCGAATACCGATTTATTTAAGAATGTTCGTGTGGCAGCTTCTAGAGGACGCTGAAAAGTATCAACAGTGTTATCAACGAAGATGGCAGCGGAGTGAAAGCTGTTACCTCTAGTGCTTCAAAACTTAACAGAAACTTGCAAACAATCTTATAAAATATTGTGTGTAATCGTATATGTGCAGCTTCTGTCATAATCAAAATCATGTCCAAGTTCATGGCAGAATGAAAAAAACTAATGACATTATAAACTACAAAAAACGTGCAAGAGAAAAACTGCATATAAAAAACTGGTAGAACAGATAGAAGAGCAGAGTATAAGACGAACCCTAAGTATTCATGTGCTCATGGATCACACGGAAGTGCTCCAACTAATGTGCGTCTTCTGACATTGTCACTCTCCACTCTTTCAATTTTGATTGGAAGATTGGTTACGAATGAAACAGATCGAGTGCAATTGAACTTAACAGATTTTCTTGTCTTGGAAGACACGAAGATTCTGACATGAGGTAAATTCTAAGTGTGTTTAGTTTGAAAAAGATAAATAAATCTGACGCTCTAGAATATTCGCGAATAGTTGAGATCTGAAAATTTCTAAGTTTATAATATAACTAATAAGCACTAATGAGTTAAAATGTCAATTTGATCCATCATAAAATTGAACATATCAACTTACCCCGGTATAATGTGATGCGTTTTGGTCAGGTTTGACTGCCGCAAATTCATCTCGAGCGAGGTTTAACTGTACAGCGAAATTGCGTGGGATCCGGTGATGATTTTGTTCTGGTATGTGATTTCTTTAAATCCTCAGAAAAGTGGAAACTGAAGGAATATTTGTTGCTTGGAGGATGTTTTTTTATCTCAATACGGTTATGATAATGGGTAAAGGGGACATCAATGAGGTCAGAAATACTTGAGATACAGAAACCCTCACAAGGGGATATGATTTTCAAATTTCCTGTTATGGCCATCCTTCGACGCAATGGCCAGTCTCTCTTAGCATTTTGAACACGAATTGTTTGTAATGTCCTCTGTTTCCAAATAATTACCTCCAATAAATTGATAAAAATTAAAAATTTCCTTTTTGATTATCTGTTTGAAGACTTCAACTCATGGTAGATCTTGGGTATTCGGAACTAAGATCTTGGATAGTGGATATAAAAGGAAGTGAACTCTAGATTCTTTTCTGACAGATTTTTTGGAGGCGTTTAGAGTGCTTGCTCCCAAAATTATCGAGTTCGTCGAGACTTTCAGTAGGCTTGTACGAACACGAAAGAATGAATCCCAGATTCTTCAAAACATCAATTTCGCGGGGTAATTCTAATTAAGCTTTGATGTCTAATCTCCTAGTAACATCTCGTTTAATTATCATAACTCAACAATTTCGCTTAGTCTCTCATACATCATACAAAATAGGGTGTATCATCCATTCAAATTCAATAATATGCTATAACCAAAAATTGAATCATTCAGAGACACTTGTGAATTTCCAATAGAATGAAACAATTTATTAAACAAAACAGTTAACATAGATAACAAACACTAATTATAACGCCCGTTTTGCTGCTTTTTACAATTTTCCATGTATTTTTCATAGTTAATCCATCGGAATAGGGTTCTTTTTGATTTTCTCATCCTTATCAATTTCGTGATAAATGAAAAGACACGATGTTCCATATTCACATAAAAAACTTTTGTGTTAGTTCCTGCAGAGATTTGTCTTGTATCCTGCTTTACGTGCTTTGTTCATTAACTTAGTTTCCTGATGCGAAAAGTAGCAGTTTTCCCCATGTATACACGTTCCAGTATCTAAAAAGTTCTTGCAAACCTTTTTCTGTCGTTATTCAAAATGAGTTTCAGAAGGGTTGTCTCCAGTTTCTCTTAAAGACATGTAGCACATTCCTAAATATCGCGAACAAAGCTTTAAATATCGTCAAATTTCGTGTATTATGAAATTCTTTCAAAATAATTATGAAATGCTGAGTTGATCTTTTAAAATAAGTGAGACGTGTCATATTCATCCAAGACTATATTTGAAATATATGAAGGCCTTACTTCTCTTTAGGTAGTCTAACATCCTCCTACCAGTTATTTTCAAATCGACATTAGTAACGATCTTCACCGCCCTCATGGGGATCATCCATTCGTTTTCGAGACCAAAAATCTCTTCGACTATTCGAAAAGTGCGACAATCTACCGACAAGGTGGGTCCAATGGCTGCCATGATAGACGATTAAAAGGTCATAGTCAGGCATTACTCTAAGGTGATAATCTATCGACTCTCTCTGGAGATAGTTTGCATTATATCTCTCCCAAACTAACAAAAAGTAATCAAATTCATCGAATGGTCCCAGACGGTGAACGTAGGGAGGCAATTTTTGCTTTTCAGGAGAAATGTATTTTAGTTATGGTGGAGAATGAGAAAATAATTCACACGTGCACTGATAGATTTCCGATTGCAGGATTTATACTCTGGTTGGATTATGAATACAAAAGATGAGCCAAAGTGGTCTCCAAAAACATAACCCTCTCTCACGATAAATATCCCTTTTTTACTGTTTGAATTTTACTAGTTTCTTCATTATTATTATTATTAGCACTTTCAAAGACAAAAAAATGTAATTTATTTAATTAAGGTTCCGCATTTGCCGTATTTATCTTCAGGTTATTCTTTCTCCCACAATTCTCTTAACTAACTTCCTCCATGCTCCACGGTTACTGGCAATTATTCTGAAAGTATCCAGATCATCTTCTGTTTTCAGCTTTCGTCCTACATTAATCAGGTCTTTGTGTAGAACCTCTGGCAAAGTTATGCGAGGTCTTCCACGGAACGAGGTATTCACTTCTGGGCAGAAATAGTTCCCATTGCTATTTTAGCAGGCGTCATCTGGCTCATTCGAAAGATGTGACCAAACAGACGCCATCTTGATTCAATGATATCCTGACTCAATGGTCTCGTATTACATACTTCGTATAGATTATTGATTGTAATTTTTTTGGCCAGTTGATACCAAGCAACAGTCGGAGATGTTTAGTCTTTTACGTATTGATTTTGATGAACCATTTTTCTAAGACATCGGGCATCTTTGTCCGTATATAGTTTAATGTTTTCTCGTCGCTGGATATATAGTCGAATCATCTGCATAAATCACTTCAATTTGAGGTAAATCGCCAATTTATAGTCTGAAGTCTCTGAGTGCCGCCTCCAGATAAGTCACAAAAATTACCGGTGACAAGGAATCTCCCTGCGCTACCCCGAACGTATTCTCGAATGGGACAGACTCCGAATTTCCAAAACGTACACTTAGCTGAGCTGTTCCAATAATAGACGGATCATTCTGACACTTTCCTCGACAACCAACTTCTCGACAACCTTCGTTCTTTTCTTTATTTTATACAGGGTTCCGCATGTCTCTTAGAGTGTGTTCCTTTGCCTGGTCCTGACGGGTTTCCACCGGTAAACGTAGGTTCCTCTGCAATTTAGATAGTTCTTCAAACTCGTGTCATAGTGTCCGTTAAATACTTCGGTTTTACTCCAACTGCTGAATGGGCCGTGGACTTTATTGCATCGATGATGTCTCGCCACAGCTCCCCAGGCATTTTTTCTTTATTCCACTGTCTGATCTTTTCTCTCAATGTATTTTGATAGCTATCCCGAGTCGGTCCCACCATGCAGAGTTGCTCTACTGCGAACCTCCTCTCAGATGTCCTCATGTCAGCCGCTTTATAAACCACAAATATCGTTTGAAAAGGAAACGTGCCACAACTATTCTGTGATCACTGTCTACTAGTGTCCCAATGTAGCTCCAAGAATCTGTTAGCAGTACCTTGTATGCAGATATGTAATCTATTTGGTTTTATATAGGCTTGATAGTCTTACGACAGAAAGGAATAGAAGTCGTCTAGTTCGTCTCCATTGATTGAGACTCTCACCGAAGTTGGTACATATAGATTAATAATGGAGATTATGGAATTGTTCCTTTCACCGTATTTAATTGTAAAACACATATTCTATCACTCACCCTCCACGTCTTGTGAATTCAATTGTTCAGTTCTTTTTGTATTGCAAATCCCATGCCATAGTGTGGGCAATTCGAAGGGTGCAGAATCAGGCGGAAATCATTTGATTTCATCTAGTCCGCCTTTTACTTTCGTTTCCTGTAAGCACGCAACGGTTACCTTGTACGATCCAAGATCCACGCATAAATTTCTTCTTTTAGATCCGACTTTAATCCTCTTACATTGAACGAGCTAATGGTGAAAGATCCCGAAGAAAAGCACGAAAAAGACATGTGTGCAATAGAGCCACGTCACCAGCTCAACCAAAAAATTCTTCATTAAAAACTTACAAAAATAACTGATAAGACAAGAAAGTCGTCACATAAAGTTTAAATTTAAAATATTTTTAAATTAATTTTATTTTAACTAAATTTTATTTATTTAAATTTAAAGGTCTCAAGACCTTTTGCAGACTGTGGAGGTGGAGAAAAAAAGGAAGTATGACTTTCTTGCAAACGAGATGGGCAGATGCTTGGTTGCAAGGTCCTCGTTATTCCTATAGTAATGACGTGGGAAGGAATTGCAACAAAGTACCACAAGGGTTATCTGAAGCAGTTGGGGGTAGATAGGAAGCTCCAGGCCTATCTACAGTCCACTGTGTTAAAGCGGACCCTAGAGAGCCTGACACTGGAGTATAGGAGGCAGAGCCCTGAGATGCCATATGGGCAGAGGGTTCAATTGGACAAGGCGCTCTCGGAGTTGTTTCAGCAACCAGAATCGAACTGCCTGAGGAGGCTGGCGAACAGGCAGGGGAGGAAGGTTGTTGATTAAATATATTAACTTTTTTATTGTTTGTTAAATAAAATATTGATAATTTAAATTTAAAGTAAGTCTATTCTTAAGTCATGTTACCGTCTGTCATGTGGTTCGCCTTGTCAGGTGGCGTCAGATACAAGCCAAAAGTGTATCCAAAAAGAACCATTTGTAAACAAGGAGTTCCTCCTTTTTGGTTCATAAAATTAAATTCATTAAAATTCTATTAATCTGAACGGAAAGGCAAATAAACTAGAATCTACTGTCCACGACATTCATGATAATTTAGTCTAGCGATTGCGGACATTCAGGATGACAAACTCTTTCTCCGATGGTTAAAATCTGGTTGTTTTTATATTGAATTTCAGGTATATTGATGGCGAAAGACTTGAGTTCAGAAGACTGCCACAAAATTATTTAATTGATCGACAAACAGTTCAAAAACCAAAATTCTACCCTTGGAAATACTCAACCCTGGTTTTAAGGTTACTCTCAGAGTAATTGTTAGTTCCTGACGGATTCATCCTACGATTGGAGGTCGGAAGATAAGGTAAGGGATTGGACTAAAGAGTTCCTTTTCCAAATTCTTCTCTTCATGAAATCCAAAAAATAATGGACTTTTGACTGAGTTGAAGCCGAACTATATTGTCCTCGATTGATCTATTGACAGGTAAATCTTTTAGGTCTCTGAATATGTCTCCTACTCTCTCGAAATGGTCTTTATCATGCCTAACTTTGTTTTCATGTTTTAATATTTCAGGACTTTATTTTTAATGGAAAATTGTAAATTGGTTTACCTTCGTCTCCCTGATTCGGCTTCGAGTTATATTTGCCTGTTTGAACGAATCTTTCAACGCTCGGTCACTCACTGAGCTTCCTGTGATCTCTAGTCTCACGGTCCTCATTTAATTGGAAAAATCCAAATATTTAATTGTGACCTCAAATTCTACTTGACTTTTCTCACTATGGTAGATTTGGAAAATTATTTTACTTCCGGAGTTTTCGAAATTGTAAATAGCACTTCTTATTGTGTCAGTAATACCCCATGGACAGATTGTTTATAGGATCTAAGAAAAGAGGTGGATTGATGGTTCTGATTTGTTATAAAAATTAGATCACTTCGTCAATCATGTGGTTAGTCTCAACATTGATATGCATGATTCTTAGTTTGTCTGATTTTTTAATGGTTTCATTATTTTTTAGAGGGATACCCGACTATCGATTAAAATGTAGATTAATGCCTTGTTTAATGAAAATGAATTTAGACACTATTGGAGATCTGTACATTCAACGAAATCGACAGCAGATTCTCTAAAAGCCTAATAATAATGAAGATAATATCAGAAGAGGTCGAAGTCCAGTGAAAAGATGTTAACATACTCTGAATCTTTGTGTTATCAATACTAACTCATACTAACCCAATTAAAGTATTATTGAGATAACGACAGTAGTCAATCATTAATGACACTTCGTCAATCAAAAACGACAATAGTCAATCAATACGATATTATTATCTATTTAAGCACTTCACGAGAGCACTGCATGTGCNGGACCTTCTCTAACACTTCAGTTTTAGCTGTCAAATAAAGAATGATGTCATCCCCTATGAGAGTTATTTGTTTTAGGGAGACAAATCTACCTGCATCAAACCAATTCCACATTTGATGAGTAAACGTGGACAACGACGTAATTAACTACGGTCGACGGTCTTATCCAAGTATCTTCTACATATTCTGATACAGGTTGAACTTATGGGAGCTTGTCGTAATCACACGATGTTCAAAGAAATGAGCAACCCTTGGAAAATCAATACCTCCTTTTTCAAAATTGTAAAAATCAATTCATAAATACCTCCTTTTTCAAAATCAGTCATAATTGTGGTCGGTGACGGTTCTAAAGACTTTAATTCGGAATAAGTGATTTATAGCTTCCTTCAGTTCATTTACTCATTGGAACACATACAAGAGGCAAAACGTCATTATTTATTGCGCCATGAATGGTGTACAGTCGGTTAAGTAATTTATTTGGAATCCTGAATCATCATATAGTCTAAGTCTCCATGAATCTAAATTTGTCAACTCGTTGCTTACGTTGTCGAAAATGACAATATAATTGAGTATTTTCTTTTTTTATCTTAAACTTTCTGACTAGACACGTGGTCAATTTCATGAAATCAAATGATATTGAATGGAGTCAATTTGGATCAATATGTACTGACCGAGCTCCTTTTATACTGCGTTATTGCTCAGGATTCCTCGGTCTCGTCAAAAAATGAATACTCATATTAAATCATTGTTTTCTTGCACAGATATCGTCTTGCTTCAAAAACATTACGGCAGAGATGAAGGAAGTTCTTGACCAAGTTATAATAATTATTAATATCATCCGTTCTAATGTAATGAAAAACTTTTACAGTTGTATATGTAATTAAAAACTCAAAATAGCTCACTAACTGTAGGAAACTATTAAGTGATACGCGACAAATGCCGGTATCTCCCAAAGATCTGTCAACTTTGGGGTGTAGACAGGCAGCATACAAGTTCGGGACAATCAAAAGGGTGATTTGCAGTCAACTCATAACAAAAAACACCATTCGCATCATCCAGATACGTGCGTATTTTAATAAGAGGATACGTCATAAAAGTGAGAAGGACATTAATTGAACAAGACTACACAAAAGTTAAACTAAATAAAAAATAAAATTAAAATGTTGTTAATTATTTTTAAATGGATTAAATTTAAATTAGTTATTTCGATAATGATTTATTGCTGTTTTATTAATGATGCAAATGTCCCTAAGATCTCTGAAATGTTCATTATAGTCTATTCCAAATCTCACGATAAATCTGTCTGGTACACTAAACCCCACATCAGCTAATAATTTAAAATGCAAACATTCTGGTGTCCCATTCTGTCCTGTAATTCGTTTTTGGCAGAGAATTGCTAACCTGACTGAATTTGGTTCAAAATCTGAGATGACTTTAATCAGTTTAGAGAGGGTTAACCCAGTATCGAGTATATCATCGACAATCAAGACGTTCTAACAATTTACAGGAATCAGTTACATTCTGAAATACACATTCAAGGCAATAGTCACGTTTCCTGTAGATTTGTCGTTCTATCAATATAATAACGTTTCTACCGCGTAACTGCTAGCTTTGATGAATTCTGGTCTGATTTTCACATAATCTGAGATTGAACAGTCAGAATTCAGCCTTTCAATAGCATCCACGGAAAAACTTAAAGCCCCCTTTAAGGAGGCACACCATGACTAGTTCCTGCCCTCTTGAATCATTCCAAATTTCCTGTGCCATTGCATCAATTCTTTAATAATTGAAAAACTACCGATTTATAATCACATCGCGGCTAATCATAACACTTTCAATATGATCCGTTAATATTAGGTGAACTTCATTCTTATCTGTGTGAATACATAAGTCGGGGATTTTCAATGATTCATAATTTATTTATTTATTTAACACCCAAGACCACGGTAAAACCAAAACTAACTATCACGTGATCCCGATGCGTTCCGCCAAAATCCTCATTCTTTCCCGGTGCTCCTCCCTCGTACCCACACAAGCTCGTACTGGGCGGCTGACTGTATTTGCAGGGCCACCTTCCCGCATGCCGGAGTTTTGTTTAATGAGGGCCTCCAGAGTAGTCGGTCCGGTTCTGTGTCTCCCACAAGACCACCGCTCCGTCATTCTGAAAGCCTTCTTTTGAACGTCCTCAATTTTTCTTAGTGTTCGTCCATGATAATGAAGGTCCCCACGAAGCACACGCGTACGAGAAGCATGGTTCGATGTATTGCTTGTAAATGTTCATCAAGACTGGGTGGGTACCTGTCTTCCATATTCCAGATAAACATTTTAATACATTGATCCTCTTCTCGCACTTCAGAACAATGTTTGCCACGTGTGGTGACAAACATAAGTGTGTATCCAGTGTCACGCCCAGGATCTTCTGACATTTGGTGAAGGGGATTTCAATGTTGTCCAATTTTAACTTGACAGTCATCTTCCCCAACCTTTTGTCCGAAGTAAACATAGACGTGACCGACTTTCTGGAATTTATCGTGAGTCGGTTCTTCATTACCCAGGCGTTGAGTCGGTCCAGGTTAATTTGTAATCTTTCTGTAGCATTTTGGATATCCCGATCACGCGAGGCCAAAACAATGTCGTCCGCATATGTGAGTAGAACATCGTTATTGGATTCCGGTGTCGGGAGGTCTGCCAGGTATAAATTGAATAAGGCGGGGGATAAAGGAGAACCTTGGGGGATACTGTTTGGGAGAAGACGTGAGACTGATTTCAGTCTTCCAAGGCATGCACGTCCCCTTCGTCCATTTAAGAAATTTGTTATCCAAAGTTTAAGCTTCCCGGGATCTGCACTGGAGGGGTTTCCACAATTGCAAGTATGGACGTCTTTTACCTTTTATGTTGATTCCGGATGGACACTGTTTCTGTAGATGTGGAAACTGGATACACTTAATTAGTTGTTTCCTTAACTTCTTTCTTGGTGTATCTGGGGTTAATAAATAAATAAGATTGTAGAAGGGTAGGGAAAGTCGAAAGTTTCTCTTCCATGCAAAACTTGAACTGAGCACCATCACAACAACAGGTGAACCACGCTTTCCCTCCTACTGCTTGTATCAGCAAAGTACATCTCCAAGTTATTGTGCCGACGATTGAATATGCCTGTTCTGCCTAGAGATTCGCTATTCCGTA
>RDEW01000034.1:162785-306139 GCA_011109175.1 Dicyema japonicum
ACTTTCAAACGAAATTAGTTTTTCAAAACTTATTGTATCTAAATTTCAGTCGAGTTTACTAACCATCTGAAAAATAATGATGTTTAATCGTTGTTTTTTTGTCTTTAATTTCAGTAGATGATTGTGTTTCAAAGCATCCTTCATCTAAAATTCAGTCGGATTTATTTACCATCTCCAATAAATTCAAAAATCAAATCATCACGGAAAATTGTAATTTAAAGATGAAATTTCGATAGACACATTTTTATAGCTTTGTGAGATGGATCCACAGTGATTATATCCTCCATTTTAATTTGTTTAAATCGCTTTTTAAGTGAAACACATTTATCTTTTTTATACCCAACACAAACAGAAAATCTATTAATACGATATTCATTCCCATTTTGTTTATACGCCGTAATAGATATTTTAGAATAATCACACGCAATATATATTTATTGTCTGTATAATATGTTAAGACATTATAGTAATAATCACTGAAATGTTCATCTGTATCTACTTATCAATGCAAACGTGTACAATTTCGTATTGTCAATATATGATATTTTGATAATTCCACTTATTACTGCTCGGATTCTATTTTGGTTAAATAAAAACCAAATAGGCGTATTTGGGTCATATTTGGGTTACAGTCATTAGCTAAAAAATTTTAATAAAAACCTTTTCCAGTAAAATAATACGAAAAACTTTTATCGTTATATTGCAACTTGATTGAATAAATTGTAACAGATATATATTTGAAAAACTAATATAAGCATAACCACATCGGTAGTAATCCCCATATTTAGTTTTAGGAATTTTTGTGATATTCGTATATCGCTTACCAGCTTAAGTACAACAAAAAACGTACCATAATCAATTTCTGTTACTAAGTCAATAGTATAAAACTCATTGTAGAAGTATGGAATAAGTTTAAATTTTATGTTAGTGAAAGAAAACAAATCCGTACCATTAGTTTCCCATACATCTATATGTTCTTCAGAGATCAACCTTGATAAACTATATTCCTAAAGTTAACGAAATATATACTATAGAAGGATTCTTGTAAATTACATATGAATCAATTAATATATATCTCTCATCACATTTTATTTTGACTATTTTGCTAAACAGAATAATTATGATATAATGAATAGTTCTGTTCATGTAATCTAAATTTTATTAGGTCAAATTTTATTTTATTTAAATTTTTATCATTATTGTTTGATTTAATTATATATTAAATATCTATGATAAAAGATATTTCATTACCATTTTTATTAAATTCTTAATTATAGAAAATATAGTTAACATTATCAATTTCTCTAACTATTCCTCCATTACTCAACAACGTAAGAATCTTGAACAATAATTCCAGCTTCATCCTATCGTTTCTACTAATCAGCTATACAAGTCGGCAAAAACGTAAATTTGAGAATAAAACCCACATCTCTTTAATTCTTATTTAAAGAGTAACGATTGGATTCAGAAAACTGTGGTACTTGAAGGAACACAGCAAAAACCTCTCATTCCTGTCGAGGTCTCTTAATTGATGGTTTAACTCCTTTTTCTTGATGTTTCCTTTTTCGATGTTAGATAATTATAAAGTGGTTAGTGCTTTCAATCACGAATGGCTTAGTTAGATTCCTACACTTCCGCCCATATTAACAAGGATTCTTCCTTTTTATGTTTTTTCTATTCCTTAAGCACCAATAGGGATCCACATTAATCGAGAAACGCTATTTCATTTTTACTCCGTGTTTGCAAAACCAGAGAATTTAAAAAAATAATAAATAGCGACAACAAAAAGTGGACGCTGCTCAACAAACCACTAAGAAATCTAAGGCGAACTGAGTTGACGTCTGTATTGTCTTCAGCAAACTTTCCGATTTGTTAGCGATTTTTGGTGAGGTGGAGACTTACTCGTTTTTTCTCTGTACAACGGTTAGAAAAATGTCTGAAAAACACTCATCATACAATCGAGAACTCAGGCTAATGACGTTCAACGTACTTGGAATATCGAATGATTGTTCAAGAAACGTACTTTGTGACGATCTCGAGAAATATAAAATATCTATTGGCTGTCTACAATAGACGAAAATCGAAAATGGACACGATGAGACATGGAACAACTACCGACTGATTCTCTTCTCAACTGAATGCAAGTACTACGGCATGGGATTTGCCCTACAAAAACCCTATATGACGTCTTTGAAGCTAATACCGATCTAGGACTTGGATTGGATTATTAATACCCATTCAAAAACGTTGGTTATTGTTAGGGAAATATGCCATTCAGATGCCTTAATTTAATTTTTATTCATTTGATAATAAAATTTCTTTCATTAAAAAAAATTCAAAAACCGAACAAATCAAAAGGACCAGTAGAAAATCTTCGCCCGATCATACATCTGAATTCTATACGCAAGGTGCTGGCAAAAATTGCACAAAGCCGGATAAAGGATGTGGCTGATCTATACCTACCAGCAAGTCAAAGTGGGTTCCGAGAAGGGAGGTCTACGGCAGACATTGTATGGAGCCACAGATGGCGCTGCGCAACGCGCCAAAGATTCAAGAGCGCAACGACAGTGTTGGGAATAGATCTCTCCAGAGCTTTCAACTTAATAAACAGACAGAAACTGATAATTGTGCTTGAGAAAATATTGGATGAATCGTCGGTTAGGATAACCAGACTACTACTTGCAAACACAAGACTATCTGTGAGGATAGAAGGAGCAACTTCCTGCAGTTTCAAAGCAACGATTGGGACACCCCAGGGTGATTCCCTCTCCCCTTTACTATTCACCATATACCTTGAATCTGCACTCCGCGACCTTCGTAAATGCTATATAGGAGACATAGAAGAGACATCTTATGCGGATGATGTGGATTTTGTATCACGGGACGTAACCGCACTCCAACACCTGTTAGAAAATGCACCTGCGGAGCTTGAGAAATGGTTCCTCAGTGTAAATGTTAACAAAACTGAAATTACGGAAATCAAAAGAGCAGACGATAACATTCATGAAAGATGGAGACGTACAAATAAGCTCTACTAGGAGACGCTGAAGATGTACTAAGTAGGAAAACACTGGCAAATGCGGCAATAGCTAAACTGAAGAAAGGATGGCTAGGGGCAAAGAACTTGGAATTGACATCAGATGCAGGCTTTACAACGCATTTGTGAAACCGATCCTACTGTATAACGCTGGGACTTGGGGAAGTTCCTTCAACGAACTATTGAAACTGGATTCGTTCCATAGAAGGCAACTAAGAAGCTTACTCGGAATGGAGTGGCCACGTAGAATATCAACCACTGGTATCTACAACAAGTGTGTGTTGTTACATCAGCAAGACGTCCGGTGGAGACTATTTGGGCATGTACTTTTTGGCATCTACTAAGAATGTAATAAGAATGAACCCGGACGCACCGCTAACAAAGCGATGGAAGATTACTTGATAGTTGCGCAAAAACCCTTCCGTGGACGATTTAGATAGACACTTACGACAGCCTTAGACAAAGACTTAAATCGTGTGAGAAAAAATCTAAAGACGGGAGGCGACCTGGACGAATTGAGATCACTCGCATTGGACAGAGGAAGATGGAATAGACTAACTATAAATATCGATTCTTTGAGTGTTGCACATGCGGGGCTATAATCATTATGGCTTTTGTGAAAGTGGCTTAATAATAATAATAAAAGCGATTAGGAAAAATAATCTGATTTCTAAATTTATTCGAAACAATATTACCGGTTTTAGATCTCAGTTAAATTTATCATTTCTGAACTTTTTGTTTAGTGAACTAACTTCCGTTGCTGATCTTAATTCTATGGTTTTGGCAAGTCGTTCAAATAGTTATGGGTTTTTACATTAGTCTTTAAATAATACAAAATAACTATTCATATTCGTACAAGCTATTTTGGTCCTCTACGCTCATTATTAATTTAATTTGAGAGAAGTGGACTGTATAGCAGCCTATATTATAAATTGGAAAATTGTTGTCTTGCTAGAATGTCCGGAATATTGATTATAGAGTAATTATGCCTGGGGACAATTTTCATTATTTATCAGATTCGACGAATTGATCGTCCCCTGTTAGCAAAAGATCTAAACAACCCCCTTCATAGCCTACCATTATGAACCAATAATCATTAAAATGCAATAGTAAAGAATCCAATAATATTTTGCATAAAGAATAATATTTAATGTTAGAATATTTACCCTCGATCTTTAATTATGTTTCCCCATTGGCTTTGTGCGTAACTCAAGATATTCCTTGACGACTTCCATATCTACGCTTGTATAAATCGCAGGATCATCGAGTTTAGATCCACCAAATCATTGCTCTGACAATTACTTTACTACTTCGAGGATAAAGCTAGTTACACATGGAAATTTACTTTATTACTTCGAGGATAAAGAATCAACTCAGAATAACGGAGAGTTATGAAAGAAAACGTTCGGAAGTTATGAATTATCTCAAAGGAATAAACCAATAAAGTGGGAGAAATTGAATTGTTTTTGATAGCATCCTGCAGTATCGCTATTTATTTTTGGTGAACCACCTAAACTGGCGCTAATTAGGAAAATAATAGAACCAAGTAGATAAAAGGGGAATCAAGCAGTAAAAAAATCATTATTACATTAAGTGTTTACAATTTTTAATTGATTTGTTAAATGTTCTATTTGACAAGGAAATTATTAAAACTCAGCGTTTACTGAAGAGTACAACATTATAAAATGTATGCTGGAGAGACAAGACCTAAGTGTATTAGCAACTCGGAAGTGTAGAAAAGCTTTTATTTAATTTTAATTAAAATTTTAGGAGGAATAAGCAGGAATTTAATATTATCGTTGATGCTCACATGTTCCGGAATTCGACTTGAAATAATAGTTAACTTTGATATAATAGATTATTTTTATTTTTGACGATGATTGACAGTGATGGATCAGTCTCAGCGCTCGCGACATAATATCTATTTGATTTTTGTAAGTTGGATTAATAATATCAAAGTTAAGACGTCGATTTTAGATTATGATGTTTTAATCGTTTTTAATTGACTTCGTATCATGACAACGTAGTAAAGGAGGATTTTTTGTTTCTTCACGTTCCCAACACATGAAGAAAGTCCTTCTTATAGAACTATGACTTCCCTGGACAGTCACCATAATCCTTTCCTTGATCACAAACAAAATTTTTATTATGCACTCGGGAACTATGTGGTTTTCCAAAAAACATCTATTTTTGGAATTGCAATATTAAGTTTCATGGGAGTGTTTAAGGCCCACTCACATCCGTTCTGATGAGATGCCTCTAACTCCGTTAATGTCCAGGCTAAGTATATTTAAGGCCTTTGGTCCCGGATACATTTCAACATCTCATAACATGACGAGTCTCCACCGGAAAAGTGCACAGATGTGTAGGAAGTGCCGTCCAGGAGTGACTTTTCTGGATGGTCGTTGACAAATAATTCTTTTGGATACAATTTTGATTTGTATCTGACGTCACCAGACAAGACGAACTACATGACGCACACTATGTAAAAATATAATGATTTGCTTAATTTAATAAGAATTTATTTTTTTGATCAAATTACAATATATTATTTTGATGGAAAAGATTAACTTAAAAAGCAGGTCCTCTTCAGAGCATTGGACAACCCACATGTCGACCTTAAGTCGTCGACAATATGGCTAAAATTTGGTGACAACTTACCACGATCGGAGGCGCTGTACACGTATATGCAAAACCGCAATATTTTTTGGGGTCGATCACCAAATACATGTCCCCACTGTAAGTCAAAGAGCATGTCGGTTGATCATATAGCCACTTGATGTGGATCCATGATCTGCCACGACTATGTGTGAGGCAGAACGAGGTAGTAAGAAGTCTTCATCTTCTACTATGCAATAAATTTGGTATTTGCCACACCAGAAAGTTGCGTACTTATAAGGTGCAATCTGTAGTATAGAACACCAGAGTACAAATTAAGGTAGACTGTGTTATCCGTACCTCGGTGCTAGTCAAGCACAATATACGGACATTGTGCTACACGATAAGTAGTCTGCCCAAGTCCTTATCATAGAGGTTAACATCACGTCTCAAGACCGTTTGCAGAATGTAAAAGTGGAGAAAAAAAGGAAATTATTACTTTCTTGCAAACGAGATGGGGCAGATGCTTGGTTGCAAAGTGTCGTTATTCCTATAGTATGATGTGGGAAGGAATTGAACAAAGTAACATAAGGGTGATCTGAATGAGTTGGGAGTAGATAGGAAGCTCCAGATCTATCTAAAGTTAACTGTCTTAAAGCGGACCCTAGAGAGCCTGCCACTGGAGTACAGGAAGCAGAGCCCTGAGATGACATATGAAAAGGGTTCAATTGGATAAGCGCTCTCGGAGTTGTTTCAGCAACCAGAATCGAACTGCTTGAGAAGGCTGGCTAACAGGCAGGCAGGAAGGTTGTTGATTATTAAATATATTAACTTTTTTATTGTTGGTTTAATAAGTCGATTTAAACGAGATTAGTTGTGATATTTTCTGAACTGTTTGAGTATGCCTATGACCCAAATCACAAAGTCTTACAAAAAGACCAAATCAGGTATTTACTGGTCTGCAAATAAGTTAGAATCCATTTAATCTTTTAGTTGTATCTTAAGACAAAATAGACGGTTAATATTCCACCTGCTTTTTAATTGAAGGAGAACAACATGGCAGATGTCTCTGTTGTGCTCTTTTTGACTGAATGACCCTTCTGTGATTGCTGAAGTTTTACACTTTAATGTTTTACAATGCTTACGAAAAAGAAGACAAAGTTTTCATTCATCATGAAGCAAAGTAGATATTTAGTGAATTATGGGTACCTTAATACCTTAATTAAAATGAGGATGAAATGGCGTCCATACTAAGAGGGTACATGAGGAAGTTGGAAGTTGATAGATCATTCTCATTACGTACAAGAACTGTTCTTAAAAGAATCCTGGAATGTATGTCTCTTTTACGAGAACGGGAGGATTCCTTTGTTCTGTGCTTAAAAAATTACAAGAATTATGTTAAGACCAAACTAACTACTTAAATAGCACATTATTTATGAGACATAGGGCTTTTTGAGTTACGGAGTGGTGGATTTGTAGGGAACATCGAACCGGACCAACTTCTCTGGAGGCCATTATGCAACTAGACTCCATAAATTGGCCCCGTAAATTCAGTCAGCCGCCCAGTACAGCCATGCGCAGCCACAGGGGAGGAACATTGGACAAGATGAGGTCTCTAATGGAACGCATCGAATCACGTGATAATGAGTTTACTATCACCATGGTTTTGGGATTTTAAATAAACAAGAGGCTTATACTAGAAGATGCCAAAAACTATCCAACCTCACACACAAGAGACCAATTCCAACAAATTCACTAAGAGTTGATGTAATGACAATTTGCCTTCTATCATGGTGGTGATAATAAACAGATGTTCACGCTATTCCTCTCTTTCTATATTAGGGATATCAAGTTATTGTTTTATCGGATTGATAGTTGTTGCTTTTTTAATTTTATTCCAGTAACTATGATGGTATTCATTAGGTTGCCAAGTAATTGACTGATGTTTACTCCACCGTTGAAGAAACGGTATAGTCTATCAAGAACTCCTTCCGGAGTGTGAACCTCCATTCTGTCAACAGTCAGGAAGAAGTAAGATTAATTTGAATTCTTCAGACATTCATCAAGTACTCTTCTATCATTTGAAGGGATCAGATTGACCGACTTTCTTGCGGGACCTTCCAATGTACCAACTGTAAAGCGGTAAAGCCTCCGCGAATGCCTCAAAGTATATCGATCTGGGTGTCCTTCTTTGTGACCATCGTGATATGCAAACGTTTAGTTCCTTAATTATTTAATATAGTTTATAGAGTTTGGATGTGGATATCGCATACGTTTATGGGGACAGGAATATTCAATTATTGGATTCTATGATTTAAATATACAATATGAATATGCAGTATACAGAAGGGAGGGGGCACTTGTTTATAATTGCCTTTAAAATATACATCGCGAGGAATTATTATTTATCCCCAAAAGGGTTAACCAAAGTAAAAAAGTTAAGCCACTAATAAAGATCCCGGCAGTCTTCAAACATGCGCGCGATGTTTCTGCAAAGCTCCTTTATAATTCCCACTGCATTCTTAAACTCCTTTTTCATCAGAATTTTTAGTGGTGCGGGTTTCTTATGAAATTTACATGTTTCAGCAGCTACTACCGTTGATTGACGGAAACAGTGAGATTCGACGCCACAGAAAGTGAGGAACAAAATTAGTGTTTATTGGAGTTACCAAAAATATTTAATTTTTTGTTTTTAATTTTATTTTTTATAATTAATAAATTGATAATAATTTTAAATAAATATATATAGCTTTGTGGTGTTGAATGGATCCTGTCAATCTATTTCTTTCTTAACTGATGTTTTACTTCACGCAAATGATATGATTGACGAAAAAAACTTTCATTTTCTCAAAACGCAAGAATCTGACGAAAGTGTAAGTAGACTAATATAATCTCAGACTCTTAAATTTTAAAAATTTGAATTCACTCGAGCCATATGACAGACCACTCAGACTATTGGGGATGAAACTACTAATGAGTACATTCTCACTAATAGAATTGTTAATTCAATGTCCTCAGAAGATCGATTTGTACTTACTGATTGTTATATTTAGTTGGAAAATATGTCCAATAATGATGATTTATCCTCTTAAATGTTATTTTGAAATATTATTTTATATACAAATAGGCAAAGATTTTTCGTCATAGTTAATTCCTCATATTCATTCCCCCATAGTGTCTCGAGACACTCAGTGCAAGCATGCTGTAAAGAGATCATTTTCTCTCTTCCCTCTTCCATTAAGTTATTTTTTGGAGTTCCCACAACAGTGTGCCAGTTCCTCGTTCTTAGTTCGGGTCTTTATCTTCATTTCTTTATGGTGTCACATGATTTACGTTTTTCAGAAGGAACTCAATTCTTATAAACTCCGTTTATATACGCTTTTAGACTTTACTCGTGTTTTTGTAAAGTTAAGGCTTCATCATAAATCTTTTCTGTTTTTTTATAACGTGAGAAGAATGGATAAATAATTAAGTTGATTTCTACATGTTCCTTCAAGACTGTTGATTGTTTAGATAAGAGGTTCCCAAACTTTTTTATCCATTGCCTTCATAGCAAATCAGAAAAAATTGATAGCATTATAAATTCAATTGTGTATGACTTGTCTGATTTGTTGATAATTAAAGCGATGAGATGCAACAACACGATCGCTCAATATGAAATTTCATAGCCTCATTGAAGAACGACTTTAAGTACATACACTACAATGATTTACACTTGGGTGATTTTAATTTTTAATTTAATAACCTTGGATACACAAAGAAAGAAATTAAAAGTAAACAACTCGTTAAATGTATCCAGTTTCCAATTCTACAGAAACAGAGCCATCCGGAATCAGCATGAAAAACAGACGTCCATTACTTGCATTTGTGAGAACACCTACAGTCGAGTGGGGGAGAGCAAACGATCCTTTTCATGCCAGCTTGACACTGGGCGCCACTTATACAGGTAGATATAATGACCCACTCTACTAAAAAGAACAGAAAAAACAGATAACTACATTTAATTAGCTACGTAACATCTTTTGAAGACACCTGACGCCACGTAGCATACAAAATCAAATACATGATTTTAAAATACTAGTTGGATAAATTATTATAATATATTAAATGCATAATTATTAAAATATATGAATAATCGTTTAACACCCACCAGAAATTCATCGCTCCCAAAGGCGCAAAACGTCAATTCATTTCATATCGTCAACTGTGGGAATCACTATAGATGAACTACTTCGGACCAAACACTCCAGACAATTCTAGAACTATACAAAAAAGATGGTTTCTATCAATTTTGAAATTAACCATCCGTTGGCGTCTTATATCACTGTCATTTATGTTAGTGGTAATTTTCTTTGAAATATCAGATATGAGAAATCCCAAGATAGAGATCACACATTCTCTTTATTTCCCAAAGAGATCGAATACTAAAATCAAGGCGCATGGGAATTTGGGACTAAAATCTTTGAGAGGTTTCTTTAAACACAACATCTTATCTTTCCATATTCAACTAAAGAAGTTCTCATAAAAACTGATATGAATGACAGGGTGCTTTAAAAAATAACCCTAACTATGACCGTGGGAACTAGGATCACTTAAAGGATTTCTTTCTTTTTCCTTAACCATTGGTCAAAAATTAAAAAAAATTTAAAATGACATTCTTGGATGGGCCAAATCTCATCACGTTGACATAAGTGCTTATACCAAAATAATGAATAGTTCAACCTACTAAAATGTATCCTTGAAGAGCAAGACGCTTTGTCGAGAGAACATTGTTTTTCAAGTGGTAAGGGACTGCAGTGTATGCCAGTGCAACGAATATCACAAAATTGTGTTAAAAGTTCAGAATTACCCAGATCCATGGGAGGCGGAACAATTACCAGACTCAGAGAATCGTAGAAAGATTTAATCAGACTATCACGAGGTTATCGAAAAGATTGTTTTGGCTAACAAGATTGGATAAATACAATCGAAAGGCTATGTGTTATACAATAAAATACCTCACTCATCCGCAGGTATAGTGGTTCTTTTATTTTTTTGTAGGTGTTAGCCCGTTCAAGAGATTTCGAGGGATTCGTGGATTCTACACTATTGTTGCAAATTCGTCAAGCGATTTCGTCGATGTAAAATAGTCAAGGATCTGTCATGAAATTCAAGTCAGCAAAAAGCAATATTAGTCTGTAATCTCAGTGGCAATTATCGAGACCCTTGATGTCAGAAATTTGAAGGCAACATGTCGACTTTTTGTAGTTATTCAGTCCTGACAAAGTAGCTGTGTGTTCGGACGGGCATTGAGGTCTCTGTAATTGGATGTAAGGATGGTTGGCATATGAGATCATCCAACCGTGAATCGAACATAAGTGAAAGTAAAGGGACGTCACCCCCTCAGTCAAAAAGGGTAAAAGATAGATGTTTGTGTTAGAATTATTATTTTAATAATTTTGTATTTTTTTAAATAATTAATTCCTAATTTAAATCTTTAAATAAAGACTGAATAAAAACCGACTTCACTTTGTTATGCCAGTCAGCACACATTAAAAAGCGAGAAGCTAATGAGCGAAAATATGAAGCAGTGCCACAAAGTAAGATATAGATTCAATTTAGGACATGAAACTAATATTAACGGGCAACATGAATGTTCCATTAGATCTCCCGATGGATAGAATAGTTGGATCGTATTGATAACTGGCATGGGCGTCTACTTAGTAAGGTAGATCCAATGACTCCTTTAAAGGGTGCACAGTAAATTTTAAATCAATTAGCCACATAGCATCATATGGCGCCTCACGGCTGACTTGTTTTATGTATTTAAATGAACAACCAAAGGACAACCAGATATTTTGAAATTGAAAAAGCATGTTTGAATTTTTCAAAATTATTATTATTTGTTAAAGTTTAAATTAAATATAATTTAGTTAGAAATCAAAAGATCATTTAACAGTTTTTTTGTGATTTGCTCTCCCTCAATGCACTGAGGGGTTCCCACAACTGCAAGGAATGGACGTCTATTAACTTTTATGCTGGTTCCGAATGTACTTGTGTGATGTTGAAGGACTCTGTTTCAGTAACAGTGGAAACTGGATACACTTAACTAGTTGTTTACTGTGTTACCTTCTGCGTATCCGGGATTAATAAATTAATTATTTAAACAACATAACATTCCCTCGATAATTCCCACTGTCTCCTACTTCCCTTATTACAATTCTGAGGCTCGCAGTTTTGACTTGGCAAAATAACAAAATCGATAGCTGAGGCCTCTGCAAAGTGAAGGAAATTTGATTCCTTAGGAAAAAATTAGAAATTATCAGAACTTGATTATGCTTACTATAAGATAGTGCACCAGAACTCATGGATTTCCAACGATATGTGCGCTTGTGTGATCTCTGTTCTCCACTACTAAAACTCATATTGAAGATGTAAGGCTGCAAAAATAGCTCCAAAAAAAATGCTGTCAAGACTCATGGGAATACTCAAATAGTACGTGTGACAGAATTTTTTAAAATAAGAGGAAATTGGGGGAAGACATTGCAATAAAGATTTATGTTCTGTTATACAAGGAAGGTCTTATCAAATAGAATTGAATATTTTATTTCATTTTTGCTAAATGTAGCTTTCAATTTATGACAAAAAATCTACTCTGGTTTACATCTACTTCTCCCTCATATTTCCTCCTTCCAACTTTATTTCAAGAAATTACCAAGAAACATATCAGTTAAGTCGAAACCGACTACACTTTGTTTCGACTTCATCTTTTAAGTTCGCTCTTCCATGTCCACTCGGAGAATGGCATGACAAGGAGAAATCTGCTATCCAATACTTGCTTCGATTTTTGGTTACATCTTGCTTTATTTTGAAGATCCGTCGATGACTGGGGTCCACAAGGAGTTGAGGCTAATATTTAATTATAGGAAAGATGAGGAACTAATTCCCTCTGGTTTCTTTTCGAATCTAAATAATTTTCACTCCAACCATATCTTAGTTGACTTACCTTTATAATTGGGGGATTCAACATAACCTACCATTTTGCATTAATCGTTACTTTTTTACTAGATCGTTCACTTAGAACATTCAATTCCACAAAGCTGTTGATTGTACCATGTTTTATTATTAGCACATGTTATCGACTAACTACTAACTATACCATTTCAGGTTTAAAGTGGGTCTTACCAAAAGCAAAGTGGGTCTTACCAAAAGCAAAGTGGGTCTTACCAAAAGCAAAGTGGGTCTTACCAAAAGCAAAGTGGAACTTACCAAAAGCAAAGTGGTACTTACCAAAAGCAAAGTGGAACTTACCAAAAGCAAATTGGTACTTACCATAAGCAAAGTGGTACTTGTAGGATATAGACGCGTAATATTTTATCAGTGTGTCTGGTTTTATGTAGAGTCGACTTTTCTCTCTGGGGTGGATCTTTTGGTGTTTTAGATCCACATCCATACTCTCTGCATTGGGGGGTTTTTGTAGAGAGCCTTCGATAGTCTCGTCCATCTATTTGCATTTTCTGTCTTTATGTTGTTGTCGATCTCTGTGTTCTGCTCTCGTATTTTCCTGATGTTCTTTTCTGTTGGCGATTTTACCATCTTTAGATTATTTCGTTCTCTGATCAGATGTTTCGTCGTTGTGTTGAATGTACTTCTTTTTCGCAGCGTTTATAATGGAGTTGAACCATTTCACTAATTGTTCGACGGAGGGAAAAGTGAGGAAATTTAATAGTCCAATACAATTATCGACGTATTCTTTGAATCCTCTCCAATTCGCAAGGCTGAGTTTGTTATCGTTGGGTATTGTCCTTTTATCCGTGACCTCGTTTTGAACTCCAAAAATATTGGATTGTGGTCACTCCTGGGGTCATACTTCACTGACCAGTCAATAAGAGGGGCCACTGATAAAATATTACGCGTCTATATCCTACAAGTACTACTTTGCTTTTGGTAAGTACCACTTTGCTTTTGGTAAGTTCCACTTTGCTTTTGGTAAGTTCCACTTTGCTTTTGGTAAGTTCCACTTTGCTTTTGGTAAGACCCACTTTGCTTTTGGTAAGACCCACTTTAAACCTGAAATGGTATAGTCTCATTTTGGTCGGAAATTTGTAAAATTGTTAGTTCTTAAAGTTTAACTACTAATATTCTAGTGAGCTGTGAGATCAACATCGACCTTTTCTACTTTACTTGGGAAACTTAATGAGCTAGGGGTTTTTCACAGGTGTTAACATCAGAAGACTCAGCTTTTCTCAATTGACATAGACTTTAGACTCACTATCACGAAGACACTCAGTATGAAGTAATTTTTGGTAAACTCATTATCTGGATGGATAGTTATCTTGACGGTCAGAAAAGACTTACAGTCAAAGTCTACTTTTTTACCCCCTTCAAATAACTCAAAAAATCTTAGGGGTGATTTTTGCACTTCTCATCACATGATTTAGATGTAGTGACAAATTGTGAAAATAGGACAAATGGACTAAAAAGTCAAGATTTTTAATATTTTTACATTGAATTTTTATTGTAGCGTCAATAGCAACATTTTAGTGGATTTTCTATAAATTCAGTGAATTTTAATTTCATATTAATTCCATTATTATTGTAAGACCAGAAAATCACCATTAACAAATTTTATAAAAACTAGAGAGCTATAATACCTATCAGAGCTTATACAGGGGAAAGGTTCCAGTTACCAAATATTTTATTTATACTTATCTAGACCCCCTTGATCACCTAGAAAGACAGAAAAAGCGTCAGACAGTAAGCTAATCTTAGTTCCCACAATCAATGTAACTGTTCAACGTGTATGGTCTTCTTTGAACGACAGTCTGAGATGAATAACGTGCATATTGATCGTAGTCAGTAGTACTATCTTCAATGGAATGATTGATTTATACTGGAGAGATCTTCGAAAGGCTTTGGTTCCGCGAACGTCTCGGAATTGCCATCGTTCACGGCTTATCCTGCCTGCCTACTTTTTTTGGTCCTTTTTTCTATAAAAATGAAATGTCAGCTTATCTAATACCTAAACGAGGTATTTTTTTAGGATTTCTCTGAAACTTCGTTAAGCGATTAGGAGAACGATAATAAAACTCTATCTCAACTGAAATCTCAACAGTTCTATGCATCAACTAACTGCGATTTGCTGAAAACTTATAGTAAGAACGCGGATAAGAGGTCAAATAGTGAATCAGTAGATTTCCATAATATTATTGCTTCCGATATATTCTGAGTAGCTGATAAAAACCGAATTTGTTGTTTAGCAATTAATTTTGACTAAATATCTTGTGTTGGACTACCTAAAGAGAAGTAAGGCCTTCATATATTTCAAATAATGTCTTGGATAAAAATGACACGTCTCATTTATTTTAAAAGATCAATAGAAGTTCATAATTATTTTAAAAAATTTCATAAAACAAGTAAAGTCAACGATATTTAAGGTTTTGTTCGCGATATTTAGGTATCAGCTACATGTCTTTAAGAGAACTGGAGATTAGCCTTTTAAGAGCCAGAATATGTATAAAGACAGAAAAAAGGTTTCCAAGAACTTTTTAGATACTGAAACGTGTATATATGGGGAAATTGCTACTTTTCTTGTCAGGAAGCTGAGTTAATAAAAAAAGTACATAAAGCAGGATACAAACAAAGCTCTGCAGGAACTACCACAAAATGATTCAATTAATCGTTTATATCACATTATTGAATCAAAATCATTTAAAAGAGGTGTGGTGTAATCAGCGATAATCTCAGATGGAAAATAAAGAACGAAAAAAACGAAGTACGAGGAACAACGCCAGTACGGACAAATCAAGTAAGTTTTTTATGTAGACAATGGAATAAAAGGAAATTTGGAATAAATTGCACCCTATGTGAATCATTCGTCCATTTGGGATACATAAAAATGAGAAAAGCTTGGGCCGAGACGCTGTCGAGTTGGGTGTGCCCCTCTTGTATTGGAATGGGATTCCCCAGGCAAGAAAAAATAGCTAAGCCTAACTTTACACTGCCACATACAGACCACACTCTCTTGAAGATCTCGAACCTTTTGAAAGCCATAAAGATCTCAGTAAAAATCCCTAAAGGAGTACGAATTGCCGCAGCAACGTGTCTTTCAGATACCATTGGGAAACTGAAACGAAACATAATGGATTTTAGCTGTCATAACTTACACGTAATACTTGAACAGCCACTTTATGTAAATGAGGTCGAAACCAGAGGAGCATTCATCAAGAATGCCCCCAACAAACTAAAGGAGAAAGTAAACCGGAAGGTTCTCGAAGGCGACGTGCGGGCAGCCATACGGGTTATCACGTCTGATACACAATATTGTCTTGTACCCCCGAAATCCTAAATACCTTAATACTGAAGCACCCAGATGCGACGACTGACTATTAAGGAACCCAAGAGATTATCATTACCGAATCCGAAGTGCGCCACGGAATAACTTCCTTTGCCGCTAGCAGCGGTGGAGGTTTGGAAGAGCCATATTAAGGACCTTACGATAACTTACACCTCGGAAGCTGGACGCTGTCTCGTCTAATCAATTACGGACCTAATCAGAAAAATGGTCAACGGCGACATCATAGAATAGGCCAGAGAATTGCTCTTCTCCGCAAGGCTACTTGCTATCAAAAAACCAAATTGAGGAATCCACCCCATTGCGATCGGGAAGTATTTTAGAAGACTTGCAGCAAAGGCATCGACCCTGGTGAGCCGACAACTTGGAGAGGAGTTCTTTCTAAACAAATGGGTGTTAGTATCCAGAACGTATGTGAAGCTACGGTTCACGGAGAAAGGCGTTTCTTCACACAGAATAATATTTCAAATGAATTCATTGGAATCAAGTTGGACATAACGAATGCATTCAATTTTTTCAGAAGAGATAAAATTATGGAATCGTGTTGAAAGAGGGCTCCAAAGCTTTTCCCTCTTGTCAAATTATATTATGGGGACGATGGTTTTGAAAACGAAATTATTAAATCAAAAACGGGGGCCCAACAAGAAGATCCGCTCGGACCTCTCTTATTTGCCCTGACCATTGATGATGTTGTAAGATCAATTGTTGCCCAGTTTAATCTCTAGTACTTCGATAATGCCACAATTAGAGGATCATTAAGAAAACATACAATTCATTACGTAAAGCGTTACCCGCATTAAAACACTTGTGCTTGGACATCAATGTTAATAAATCAGAGCTAATAAATGTCTCATATCCATACACCGACTTCATCTCTATCAAGGAGACTTTTAACGAACTGCTTCCTGGGATCCCGACTGTGCCAGTAGATAAATTGTATTTTCTCGGATGCCCACTCAGCGAAGAAGAACTCAAGAACCATCGACATTTCTAAAATGAAAAATTAACACGCCTCGCGAAAATATTGTCATGTTTCGACTCTCACACATCTTTCTTCGTGATGAGAAACAATATCGGACTACCCAAGCTTTTGTATCTACTCCGATGTACACCCTACTACGAATAATAAGACAGTCTACTTTCGATAAACAAATCTCTCAAACAAACTGTTGAGTCACTAATTAACGTCCGCTTCGACGAACTTGGTTGGAAGCAATGTAAACTTCCCTCTGGATTTTTGGATGTAGGTCTAAGATCGGCGCTGAAGGTTACGTACATATCTATCGTCTCTCTCAAGCTGCAGCCATTTGACACGGCAAGTCCTTCATAACACTATTGGACTTCGCTGGAATGATTCAATTGACGAAGCTTGTCGGAAATGGAACGAATCCGGACTCAAAATTCTCGAAGACACAACAAAGCAAAGTAATTGGGATAAAATTGTCTGCTCAAAAATTTTGGAAGACCTTAAAAAGAAACAAATCAACATCATCTGGCTTGTTTGGTGTGAACATCAAGTGGAAGGAGTGAGCATGGCTTGGTGCAGTACATTGCTCGAACCTCTGGACTTTTTGGAAGAGGTTATTTGAGGATCGAAATTGGACAAAGGCTGGGAGTAGACGCTTGCCAGGAACACAGATGCCGATGCTTGAAAACAGTCGATGTTAAGGGATTGCACCCGCTGTCCTGCAGAAGAAGCGCCGGAAGAGGACTACGTCATGCCGCTCTGAACGATGTGATCATCAGAGCTCTAAAGCTACAGGCTTCCCAACACAGCTTGAACCAGTGGGTCTTGATCGAAAAGATGGAAAGAGACCTGACAAGATGACCCTTTTTTCTTTCACGTCTGGAAGATCTTCGGTCAGGGACGCAACTTGTGTTGACACGTTCTCAAGCACGAATATTTACAAATCGGTTCAAACACCTGGATCAGCTGCTTCGACTGCGGAGAACCTAAAAATCAAGAAATAATCTAGCCTCGTGACTTGTACCGATGTACTCCTGTTGCGACAGAATCATCGTGAGCCGTTGGTCCAATGATGGCTGAGTTCTTGCGAGAACTCGGAAAAATGCTTGCCAAAAACAAAAAAGATAAACGAGAAGGGTTATGGCTTAGACAAAAGATTGGATTGGTCATATTACGAGGACTCGTGCACAATCCACGCAGCAAACTTCCTCAACTGACATTTGTTTAATAGTCAAAAAAATAAATTTTACATTAAAAAATATTTAATGGATGATACACGCTATTTTGTTATGATGTATGAGAG
Source organism: Dicyema japonicum (assembly GCA_011109175.1). Classification (NCBI taxonomy): domain Eukaryota; kingdom Metazoa; phylum Dicyemida; class Rhombozoa; family Dicyemidae; genus Dicyema; species Dicyema japonicum. The sequence continues at coordinate 181,024 of RDEW01000034.1, forward strand.
AATTTGCGAAATCGTTGAGTTATGCTAATTAAACGTGATGTTACTGTGAGATTAATATTTGTATACTTCAAAGATTAATTAGAATAACCCTTGCGAAACTGATGTTTTGGAAGAGTCTGAATTCATTCTTTCGTGTTTGTACAAGCCAAGCGAAATTCTTGATGAACTCGATAAAATTAGGAGCAAGCACTCAAACGTCTGTACATAAATCTGTCAGAAATAATATAGAATTCACTTTTTTTATATCCACCATCCAAGATTTTAGTATCAAAAACACAAGATCTCCCATGTTGAAGTCTTTAAACAAATAATCAAAAACTAAATTTTTAATTTTGTATCTGTTATGGCCATAACAGGCAATTTAAAATCATTTCTTTTTGTGAGGGTCTCTGAGCCTCAATTGTATTTCTTACCTTATTGATGTCCCCTTTACTTATTATCCTAACCGCTCCAGAGGTTTTTCTGTACAAACAAACCTCGCTTGAGACGATTGTGCGACAGTCATCCTAACTAGAGTCGCAAGAAACCTGACCAAGACGCATGATTTTATATCGGAGTCAGTTGATGTGTCCAATTTCAATGGTTGAAAGATCAAATTGACATTCTGAACTCATTGGTGCTTATAGGTTAGATTATAAACTTAGATATTTTCAGATCTCAACTATTCTCAAATATTCTAGAATGTCAAATTCATTCTATCTATTTTAAATTAAACACACTTAAAATTTATCTCATGTAAAAATCTTCATGTCTTCCAAGACGAAAAAATCTGTTAAGTTCAATCGCTCTTGATCTATTTCATTCCTAAGGAATTTTCCATTCAAATTGCAAAAGTGGAGAATCCAATGTTAGAAGACGCACGTTAGTTGGGAGCACTTCGTTGTTATCCATAAGCATATTAATACTTAGGGTTCGGCTAATACCCTGCACTTCTATTTGTTCTACCAGTTTTTTATATGCAGTTTTTCTCTTGCACGTATTTTGTAGTTTATCAAGGTCGTTAGTTTTTTCCATTCAGTCATGAACTTGGACATGATTTTGATCATGACTGAAGCTAGTCAAATTTAATGACACAGAATATTTACAAGATTGTTTTCAGGTCTCCGTTATTTTTCGAAGCACTTGAGGTAACGGCTCTCACTTTGCTGCCATCTTCGTTGGTCACACTGTTGTTACATTTCAGCGTCCTCCAGAAGGTGCCACACGAACATTTTTAATAAATTGATATTCGCTGTAATATCGGTTATTCGTTTTTGTGAGAGATAAACAAGGAAAAAGTATCATTAACTATTCCTACGAGTTTTGAATATTCCAAAAGATTAATGATGCTTAAATAATATTAAGACTTTAAAACATGTTACAGCCCCCTTGTTCAACATAAACGAACAGGAAAAATAATTTGACTAAGAAATGTTTAATTCCTTGTGCACAATTACTTTAAAATCGAAGAGTGGAGAATTCGATAGGGTTGTTTATATATTTGATTGTTTGATAAAAATTGCGATTTCTTGAATCGAGAAAGAGATTTAGAAGAGACAAATTTTGGCATAAATCATTTGGTAAACTTTTTTGCAATTGACAAAATTCAAAATTTTTTAAGTTTTTCAAATATCGTCTTAGTTTAAATAATTAAATAAATTCTGATACGAAAAAAATAGAAGACGAGTTACGAATTAAAATTAGTTAGTAAAAGAGTTAAATCTATTGCTTTCTTGTATTTCAGTATGTGATTTCAGTTTAATAAAAATAGCGACAATGAGACATATGAATATTATTCCAACAACTCCACACACGATTCCAATTATTTGATTTTTCGTCAATTTTTTTACGGCTTTACTTTCAAACGAAGTTAGTTTTTCAAAACTTATTGTATCTAAATTTCAGTCGAGTTTAATAACCATCTGAAACATAATGATGTTTAATCGTTGTTTTTTTGTCTTTAATTTCAGTAGTCAATTTTTTTACGGCTTTACTTTCAAACGAAGTTAGTTTTTCAAAACTTATTGTATCTAAATTTCAGTCGAGTTTACTAACCATCTGAAAAATAATGATGTTTAATCGTTGTTTTTTGTCTTTAATTTCAGTAAATGATTGTGTTTCAAAGCATCCTTCATCTAAAATTCAGTCGGATTTCTTTACCATCTCCAATAAATTCAAAAATCAAATCATCACGGAAAAATTGTAATTTAAAAGATGAAATTTCGATAGACACATTTTTATAGTTTTGTGAGATGGATCCACAGTGATTATATCCTCGCATTTTAATTTGTTTAAATTGCTTTTTAAGTGAAACACATTTATCTTTTTTATACCCAACACAAACAGAAAATCTATTAATACGATATTCATTCCCATTTTGTTTATACGCCGTAATAGATATTTTAGAATAATCACTATGCAATATATATTCATTGTCACTGTAATCATGTGATAAGACATTATAGTAATAATCACTGAAATGTTCATCTGTTATCTACTTATCAATGCAAACGTGTACAATTTCGTTATTGTCAATATATGATATTTTGATAGTTCCACTTATTACTGCTCGGATTCTATTTTGGTTAAATAAAAACCAAATAGGCGTATTTGGGTCATTATTTGGGTTACAGTCATTAGCTAAATAAATTTTAATAAAAACCTATTCCAGTAAAATAATACGTAAGACTTTTATCGTGATATTGCAACTTGATTGAATAAAATGTAACAGATATATTATTCGAAAAACTAATATGAGCATAACCACATCGGTAGTATTCCCCATATTTAGTTTTAGGAATCTTTGTGATATTCGTATATCGCTTACCAGCTTAAGTACAACAAAAAAAACGTACCATAATCAATTTCTGTTACTAAGTCAATAGTATAAAACTCATTGTAGAAGTATGGAATAAGTTTAAATTTTATGTTAGTGAAATAAAACAAATCAATACCATTAGTTTCCCATGCATCTATATGTTTCTCGGAAAGTAACCTTGATAAACTATATTCCTAAAGTTAACGAAATATATACTATAGAAGGATTCTTGTAAATTACATATGAATCAATTAATATATATCTCTCATCACATTTTATTTTGACTATTTTGCTAAACAGAATAATTATGATATAATGAATAGTTCTGTTCATGTAGTCTAAATTTTATTAGGTCAAATTTTATTTTATTTAAATTTTCATCTTAATTGTTTGATTTAATTATATATTAAATATCTATGATAAAAGATATTTCATTACCATTTTTATTAAATATCTTTAATTATTGAAAATATAGTTAACATTATCAATTTCTCTCCTTAACTATTCTTCTATTACTCGACAACGTGATCATCTTGAACAATAATTCCAGCTTCATCACTATGCGGCTCCAAATCCTATCGTTTCTAGTAATCAGCTATACAAGTCGGCAAAACACGTAAATTTGAAAAAAATCCACGTCTCTCCAAATTCTCATTAAAGAATAACGATTGGATTTAGTAAAGCTGTGGTAATATGATGGAACACAGCAAAAACCTCTCATTCCTGTCGAGGTCTTTTTTTATTTTCTTTTTTCGATGTTAGATGATAATAAAGTGGTTAATGCTTTCACTCACGAATGGCTGTGAGTTAGATTCCTACACTTCCACCTACATTAACAAGGATTCTTTCCTTTTTTTGCTCTCTATTCCTTAAGCATCGATAGGGTATCCACATGAATCGAGAGCACTTTTTCATCTTTACTACGTGTTTGATTGGCTATTTCATATTACTCCGTGTTTGCAAAACCAGAGAATCCAAAAATGTAATAAATAGCGACAACAAAAAGTGTACGCAGCTCCTCAAACCACTTAGAAATCTAAGGCGAACTGAGTTGACCCCTGTATTGTCTTCATCAAACTTTCCGATTTGTCAGCGATTAGGAAAAATAATCTGATTTCTCATTTTATCCGAATCAAAATTACCGGTTTTAGATCTGAGTTAAATTTATCATTTCTGAACGTTTGTTTAGTGATCTAATTTCCGTTGCTGATCTTAATTATATTGCTTGAGCGCTCACTTAGATCTGGGCATTAAGATCCGATTCCCTAATCCAGATCCAACATTTTGGTTGCCTAGGATATGTGGCGTTAGACAATTTTGAAGATCTTTATAAGACTAAAAACCAAATCGGGAATGTGGTGCTGAAAAATCAGTTAACCATTTTTTACGTTCATTTAAGGGAACGAGAGAAGTAAAACGTCCATTGATGAGATCCTTTTTGGAATGCATCGGAGTCATGTGATAATTAATTTGGTTTTAACGTGGTCTTGGGCAGTTATAAACAAATAAAATACAAGTAATCGACTTCTCCAAAAAACTTTCTACATTTATGGCAGACAGATCCAAACGACCCCTTTACATAGCCGCTAGCATTATGAATCAATAATCATTAAAATGCAATGAGTAAAGAATCCAATAATATTTTGCAAAAGAATAATATTTAATCTTAGAATATTTACCCTCGATCCTTAATTACGTTTTTCCATAATCGGCTTTGTGCGTAACTCAAGATATTCCTTGACGACTTCCATGTCTACGCTTGTATAAATCGCAGGGTCATCGAGTTTAGATCCACCAAACATCGCTCCGACGATAAAATTATCCAGTTACGCATGGAAATTTACTTTACTACTTCGAGGATAAAGAAAATCAACTCAGAATTACGGGAAATACTTCGTCTATATTTCTATTGAAAATAATAAAATATATTTGAGTTATGAAAGAAACGTTTGGAAGTTATGGATTATCTCAAAGGAATAACCTAATAAAGTAGGAGAAGTTGAATTGTCTTTGATAGCAGCCTGTAGTATCGCTACCTATTTTTGGTGAACCACCTAAAATGGCCCTAATATAGAGAATTAAGAAAATTATTAGAAAAGTAGATAATTAAGGAATCAAGCAGTAAAGACATAATTATAACATTAAATGCTTACAATTTTTAATTGATTTTTTAAATGTTAATTTGACACGGAAATAGAAATAATACTCAGGGTTTAATAAAGAAAAAAATTTTGACGTCTCAATTATTTTATCTAAAAAATTATATGCTGATGATAAATGGTTCCAATTGAAATTTCGATTTGATATAAAAAGTAACACCGAGTCCAGTTATATACAATGCGATAACTACGCATACAATTCCAATTATTAGATTTTTTTCCGTTTTTTCGAGGTTGATTGTTGCACAAAACATCCTTCATCTAAAATTAACTCCTATAAATTACCTTTCCGATAAATCCAAAAGTCGAATCATTACGGAAAAGCTGAAATTTAAAAGACGAAATTTCGATAGAAACTCCATTGGTGTAGTTTTGTGAAATTAATCCGCAATGATAGTGATTGCCTTTTTAATCCATTTAAAGTTTCGATGTATGTAAAAACAATTTCTAATCTTCACTTTTCTAGCACAAAAATAAAATTTAAAATCCGATATTCATTATCAGCCATATATGCCAAAATCGAGATATAAGAATGAGTACCAGACAATCGATATTCACAAAGATAATCGACCAAACTATTAAAATATTCATAATCATGAGCGAATACTCATCCTTAATCTAATGTCTTCCGAGAGAGGTGTCTGGCTCAACGCCATTCCCAATGGTTTTGGGTACCTTCCTGGATGATGAATGCGTCTGTTGAGATCTCATTACAACTGTATTAAAATTCTGTGTTTAACATACGTGCCGATTCGGATACCAGGTCGAATGATTTGGCCTACATTTTTTCTCCTGCAGAAAGAGCCCAGGCAGATTTTCCAGAAACATGGCATTGAGAGAAGTCTTTAGACGCACTTTGGACGCCGCCGGACACCGCTCCATGCTTAAACCAGTCAGTCAAGAAACGACCAGATGAGATAAACCATCTTCCCTTTTGAAGCAAGGAAACCATCTCTCTGGAACGTCACCTTCACCGACACGTTTACCTGTTGCAACAAACTCCACAATGCCTCTGGAGCCTGTTCTATCGCTGAGAAGGCCGAGAGGTTGAAACGGGTAAAGTACGCAGTTCTACCCAAAGATTTCTGTTTTGTTCCACTCGCCGTTGAGACGTTTGGTTCCCTTGCGCTTGCAACACAGGAATTTTTAAGTTGTCTAGGGAATCGGATTTCTACACGATCTGGAGACCCTCGTGAACGCTGCTGCTTATTCGAGCGAATCTCCTTGCTATCCTGAGAAGGAATATCCATGCAGTCAGGGCAGCCACTATATGATCATTTGTTTTCTTTTCTTTCCTTAATAAGTTATTTATTCATCAATTAAAAAAATTTGCTAACAGTTAAATTTTGACAAAATTGACACATATAAGAGAATAACTTAGTTATGGTTCAATAATATATCTTAGTTGCCTCAGGTTGCACTTCACTGTAGAAAAAGTAATAATGAAAACACAGCTAAATTAATATTCCCATAAGTTAGTAAACTATATTTTCAATTTAAGGGGATCGAATCTATTTGAAAGTGATTCTCTGCTTCTAATTTTGTTCACTTTGAAATATGTCATCAACGAAATGATAAAAAGTGAAGTAATAATAATTCCTATAATCATCGGCATCTTGTCACGAATGAAACTGTATGACTTTTTTGTCTTCCTCCTATTCACGTCCAACAGACAATCATGAGCTAATCATGATACGACAAACTAACCTGTACCAATAAAATCCGAAACTGTGCCTTTTATGAGAAACTGCAACCTTAGATCCAACATTACTAACGTAATGTTGCTATTTTCAAATCTTAATTTGCTACATCTAAAATATTCATCAGTTTTATGCCAAATTTCAACTCGGTAGATAATTTGCTTTTTGGAATCTAAATAAATCGCACATTTACCGTTATAATAAGCTACAACTTGAATATCAGTTATTTTAACCGTCCCATCCTCGTAGTCAAAATAAAAACAAAGATCGTAAATATCCTCTGCTAAAGTCGCTTTATACGAACGAACGTTAAATTTTGGATTGGTGAATGTAAACTCTGGCTTTTATAAGCAAAACAATTTACCTTCTTATGAATAATGATTCGTATTGTACCACTGAGGATGGCTGTTACATTATTATTGATGAATGCTATCCACGTTGAAATTCCATTTTTATCAGATTGGATTGATTTGGTATTTTGTCCACATTTAATGCTGAATGAGATTAAAATATAAAAAAATCTAAAAAATAGTTCAATATTAAGGTAACATATATGACCCATTTTTAAATTTATTTATATTCTCAATATTTTAATTTAATCGCAGATTGTTTTACCGTCGCCTACACGAAAATGGCCATAGTGTATGTTCCCAGCAGGACGCGGAAATGCTTTCCACATGGGGTAGTATGTGGGAGGCTAAACCACGCAGAGGAAATACGTGGAATGTCCCGTACAGCGCCGCTCCTTTCTTGGCGGAATCTTGCGGAATTTTCGATTTTCGCAAGAAATTTGAGGCGGTAGTGAGACATCTCCCTGATTGGAAGACGATCGGGGTCGATAAAGTTTATAATTTCTTTATCAAAAGATGCACTTCATTACACGAGTCTATGTGTCGTGTATTACAGAAAAGCATCACTAACCCGGAAACGATTCCTGATTGGGCATGCACAGGGACAACTTATTTGATCCCAAAGCTGGACAACCCCAGTCTGCTGCAGATTATCGACCGATAACCTGCATGCCAACCCTGTATAAGCTGATGACCAAATTGGTGGCTAATGAGGTCAGGAGCTTTGTAGACGCAAATGGGATTCTCTCCGAGAATCAGTTGGGAACTGTGCGAAATTGTCAGGGGGCAAAAGAGCAGGCTTTGATCAACAAATGCCTTTCTGTGTCTCACGGAAACTCACTTTTGTCTATGTGGGTGGATGTGAAGAAGGCTTACGATTCAGTTGATCATTCTTACCTTGTCGAGTGCCTACACAGTCTGTGTATGCCTGTGTGGTTCATCAGCTTTGTAGTGGCTGTGATGAATAGGTGGAGTATTCATCTGAACTATAATAGGCACCGGATAGGCGAGGTAAAACTCAAGAGGGGGATCCTTCAGGGGGATAGCATGTCTCCGCTACTCTTTGTTCTCTGTTTGGAGCCATTGAGTCGCCGCCTCAATGACCGGTTTGAGCAAATACCAGTTCATTGTGAAGGGGTCTGTTTCAGTACAAATCACCTTCTTTTTATCGATGACCTGAAGATGTATGCTCGAACAGCCGAGGAGCTCTACTCCATGGGGGTCTGTGCCAGGGAATTCTTTGAGAGTATAGGGCTAGATTTGAATTATTCAAAGTCTGCGACTAACACGCAAGTATGTAGCGAGTTAGTAAGAGTCCTAGAGGAACACGAAGGATATAAGTATCTGGGTGTTACCGAATCTCCAAAGTCCCTTATAATGCCTGAGACAAAGCGACAAATTACTGAAGGCATCCGTAAAAGAGCAGCGTTATTGTGTAAGACGTCTCTAAATGCAAGGAATTTGTTCCTAGCATTAAATGAGTATGCTGTCTCGCTGCTAAACTACTACATAGGTGTTGTGGAGTTTGAGCCCAAAGAGTATGATGAGATGGATGTTATGATCCGTGGAGTACTCAGAGAGAACCATGTCCATGTGTTGGCAGCCAATAAGGAGAGACTATATTTACCCCGTGATAAATTCGGCCGTGGACTGTGTGGAGTAGTCCAACTAAGTGAGCGCATCCTAATGCGAATGCACGACACCCTGATAGCTGGGTCAAGTGTGTCTGCTAGGAAGCACGCCATAATAACGACCGAGAAAACACGGGCAACCCACCTAGGCACTATCAGACCTTTTTTGTCTGCTAAGTATGGTGTTGATGATGGTGGGCTAGTAAATGTGAAGGCGTTGATCGAATTACAATATAATAATTTGATGGAAAAGATCAACTTAAAAAGCCTTCATAAGGTCCTCTTCAGAGCATTGGACAACCCACATGTCGACCTTAAGTCGTCGACAATATGGCTAAAATACGGTGACAACTCACCTCGATCGGAGGCGTTGTACACGTATATGCAAGACCGCAATATTTTTTGGGGTCGATCAACAAATACATGTCCCCACTGTAAGTCAAGGAGCATGTCGGTTGATCATTTAGCCACTCGATGTGGATCCATGCTCTGCCACGACTATGTGTGGAGGCACAACGAGGTAGTAAGGAGTCTTCATCTTCTACTATGCAATAAGTATGGTATTCGCCACACCAGAAAGTTGCGGACTCATAAGGTGCAATCTGTAGTAGAGAACACCAGGGTCCAAATTAAGGTAGACAGTGTTATCCGTACCTCGGTGCTAGTCAAGCACAATAAACCGGACATTGTGGTACACGATAAGGAGTCTGGCCAAGTCCTTATCATAGAAGTTGGCATCACGTCTCAAGACCGTTTGCAGACTGTGGAGGTGGAGAAAAAAAGGAAGTATGACTTTCTTGCAAACGAGATGGGGCAGATGCTTGGTTGCAAGGTCCTCGTTATTCCTATAGTAATGACGTGGGAAGGAATTGCAACAAAGTACCACAAGGGTTATCTGATGCAGTTGGGGGTAGATAGGAAGCTCCAGGCCTATCTACAGTCCACTGTGTTAAAGCGGACCCTAGAGAGCCTGACACTGGAGTATAGGAGGCAGAGCCCTGAGATGCCATATGGGCAGAGGGTTCAATTAGACAAAGCGCTCTCGGAGTTGTTTCAGCAACCAGAATCGAACCTGCCTGAGGAGGCTGGCGAACAGGCAGGCGAGGAAGGTTGTTGATTAATAAATATATTAACTTTTTTATTGTTTGTTAAATAAAGTTGTTTAGATAATAATATAATTTAAAACATACTTTAGGTGGTTAATAGATATTTGTCTATTTCATCTACCATCATTTATCTTCCAGGTCTTCTAGCGGTCCGTAACGTCTGAGACATCGGATCTGAAGTTGTTGGGTTCAAATTCGAACGATGGAGTTTTCAGCTAAGGTCAAACAATTTTTAGAAAATTTAGTCGCAGTCGAGGCACACCAACCACATAGGTACACCAATGGACCGTGATACGTCTATTATAGTAGTTAAGAAGCTCAATACTAATTAATAGCCAATCTAATTTAGTTAAATTGTAGAAGAAACTTATAAAAATTAGCTAAATATCTAGTAAAATCATCTGTATTCTCTAAAAACTGGATTTATTCTAAATACCATAAGAACCGGAAGAGAAAATCTTTTTTGGTGTACATATCAAACATGGGGATGTCCTAAAACTAGTGGATCGACCAGGATGGTAGCGGCGCGAGAATCGAAGCAGACAATAAATAAAATATTCAAAAAAACAAATAATTTCAAACTTTTACATTAATTAATTTATTTAAGACTTTATTTTAAAAAATTTATTAAAAAATTTAAACAACAACCTCATTTATTTACTGTGGGTCAGTCACAGACTTAATTCTGATACCAAATATATCGTTTATGGAACTCTTCTTCGTAAAAAAGAATATGAAGAACTTATACTAAACCTACAGCAGTAAAACTAGAAAGTGACACAAAAGGGACGACATCGATTCAATCGGGTATTATAGTAGGTTTCACTGATCAGATGGGCCCGTCTACCTTTATTTCTCCGAGATCAAAGAAAGCCAATTTGCGTCAGCGTTTATGAATGATGAGGATCAAGGCTAATTTGGATAGCTCCATGAAGAGTTCAAACCAAAAAAAGAGTACAATCAGGCTAAATTTACAAAGTATAATTCTGGCGATGGCTGATAACTGAACTGACTACAATTTTGTATATTTTGATGTTTTACTCAGGTCTGATAATGGGAGTAATGAAAAAGGGCATAAATTGCTTAATCCCCACGACTGGAGAAAAAAAAAGCGTGTTGGAGTCAAAATAAACGTGAAATTGATTTTGATGGTCAAAAAAGTTCAAATCTCAATCTGACGCCAATAAAATTCAATCTTCTGTGAGTATATATGGATGCTGTCTCTACCTGATCCTCTTCCATCAATCAGTGATTTTGACCCCCCTGATATTCCAGTCTTCGGTGTTGCAAAAAGGACAACCTGTTTGGCCTCGGATCTAGCGGAATCTCGGTTTCTGCCATAAAAAATAAGGATCTTGACATTACAACTGACCAATTCGGTCTAGGCCTCGATCGTGAGAGATATTTGTCTCAGAGGTTTTATATTGGTAGACACATTATCAGGTTTCTATATTGGTGGACATATTATTATAGGCGTTTGTAGTGGGAGCTTTCGAACTTGATGAAAATAACATTTTTTTCTCCTATAGACATGATGACTACAATTTTGATGTTAGAGATGAGGAAGACGTGGAAAATAACAAATTGGATGACTGAACCCTCCATTAAGTCAATTTTGTTATTATTTCAAGATTTGAAGGATTATTTAGGGATTTAAGGAAGCTGGCCATCTGATGAGAAGACGAATTTATCAACCTTTTGCTTGGCTCCAGAAAAACTACCGTCTTCCAAGGGCGAGTAGTTTTGAGTCGGAAGCAAGTAAATCTGATACCAAAAAATCTCGATTTTCATATAATGAAGCCATCAGAGTTTTACTTTATTTTTACTTCCAGGAGAGAAATTGACTGAGATTACTGATGCTAGGTCCATCAAATTCGGCGCGAGTAAGCTTCTCACTGATATTATCGAGGGCGATTCTAAAGAGATAACTCTGAGGAAGGTATGCTAATCTATTCCTTTCAGAAACCCCATCAATTCGATGGAAGGACGTACAACGGACGGTCATTAGGAGGGTGCCTTATACTGTGGTGCAAGCTTTTCAACTTGCCAAATCCTTACCCAGAGTTCATTGAAGTTTGTATTTCTATTCTAGTGGCAAGTGACGCGAAAATGTTGCGAAAGCAAATCTCTGTTCATTTGATGCCCGTTAAAACTGAAAATGTTGAAAAGGAGAAAACTGATCGAATATGCAAAGAAGCAAACAATTCCGCCCATCTGTTTGAGAAACCGCAGAAGAACCGCGTATTTCGAAGGTAGACTAAAGAAGGCCAATCACTCGACTCTCACTATGTAGGAACCCTTTGTAAATGAGTTTGAAAATCATCCTATAGATTTCTTTAATTAGATGATTGGGGATTCAGATGACGAGAAATTGGAAGAGGTGAGGATGAGTTTTTTAACCATATAGAAAATGACTGAAGAGACTTAAAGGGAAATAGTTGTCGTGAAAGTAAAGGAAGAAGCTATGAAGGAGAGATGGAAATGTTAGTGAAGGGTGAAGTGGCAGTAGGAGTTGCTAGAGTGAAAGAAGATTCTGATGATCTTTGGGGGTAAACGAAGATATTCATCTGTATGGGCAACTGGACTCAGGGCTGTACGAATCGAATAGAGTGATTGTTCATCTGATAACTATTTTGACCAGCTCTTCCTGATTGAAGTGTATATAATTAATGAGTCATTTTTCTCTAACATTGTGAAATAAAAATTGTGTCTATTAAATTTGGTTCTTACATTTTTAAGCTCATGGTGAAATCTGTAATAGAGAATCAGGAGTCCATATCAAGGTGGAAAGTTTTGTCCGAACCTCGGTGGTTATCAAGCACAATAGACGGGACATTGTGGTACTCGATAGTTAGTCTGGATTAGTCTGGCTTTCCAGAATCGTTGTTATTGGAAACCCCCACCTCAAAGAAACGCAAATTACTGTTTTGATGCCATCCGTATAGTTCAAGCCATATGGAACAAACAGATAACTTGATGCTAATTGAAAGAAAGAAAAAAGCACAAGACATTAATATAACTTCACTGGGAAGGTGTAGGTTCCGACACATCGATACACAACTACCAACAAGATCTCAATCGAACTGTTTATTTATATCTGTTATGTGTTTTGACACGTGGAACAAGGATCATAGGTTCCCTTAGAGGAAGTCATTTGCTTGTAGAGAAATATAGCGTCCGGATGATATCCGTCATGGGGCGGAACTGTCGCAGATTAGTCGATGATACCCGAGCGGTTTTCGCCCAATCTATGATCTTACCTTCAAAAATTTATGCCATAAAAATGCAATCTGCAAATTGGTGATCCACAGAAATGTTTGGGAGTGAGAAAAAAATTAAAATCCAGCAAACTTGAAATAGCGTATCAAAAACAAAGGACAAGCAAGTTACCTGTTACAATTCCAATCGAAAGTTGACGTTCTAGTTTCAACTTTCACTTAGAAAGACGAGATTCGAATTGCTAAAACTTCAAATCAATATAGTCATTACATACTACTAAACAAGTATCTTAGTATTCGTCCTTTCTCTTCACTTTTTTTCAAATTGTTTCACCGCAAAGAGACGTGAAAAGCATCCTACTATTAAGATATTGCACCAAATCGATATTCTTGTTTATAGAAGCAATCACTGGGTAATGTTACAGTTTAATGAGCTATATTTTTTCGAGAAAAAAATAAATAATAAAATAAATAATTATTAATTATATCAGCATATTTAGAGTAACTTTCTCTTTTATATTTTTTTATAATTAAAAATTTATAAAAAGAAACATCACTATTTTAAGAAACACACTAATAAATGTCACCAAGAAGCGCCAAGAACTCAGAGAAAACACGATGTCGGTCTTTTACGTTCTGCATGTCCCTCACTGAGTTTCTCCAGATAAAGTCATGAAGATAACTCGTGAATAATTATTTGATGTTCATTTATGCAAATAGAATCAAATTTATACCATATTGTTGACAATTTTTCCTTTTAGCACGCTGCCATAGATTCTTGAAAACAGCGCCCTGTTCCGCGCTCGATTCCTCCAAGGACACAATGACCTTCCGTCATAGACCGCGATGGTATTTGCGGTGGAAGAATTTAGACTCGTAGATTTTCACGATTTTTGGTTCTATTAATTAACAAAATAAATTTAAAAGATTGTTTTCGTCACGTCCACCAAGCAACTGTGGGACTGTCTCTGAGTTTGAAAGCTACTTCGCAAACGAGATGTTCTTTCGCTCACATACAAGTTAGCTCCAAAATTTTTCTACGACTTAGATGGCTATCTAAAAAATCATCAAAGTTGCACTACCTTTAAACCATGAGTGATTTCTGATGCTCGTCCTTTTTTCACACTTTTTGCATTTCCATACATATTTATCGACCACTTGATTCAACACAGAAGAGTGACAATAAATCTAATTATTACACATTTTCAAAAATAACCTTGCACAGTCGCAGAAAATTGTGTTCTTTATCAAACGCCGTGCTGCAACCACTTTATGCATTCCTCAAGACTCTGTGTACCCATCAGAATCCTCAACAGAGAGTCGTTCGGTTTGAATGGCAGCACGACTTATTATTTTTCTTGTAGAATTATGCTCTTGCTACCAGCTCGCACCATGTTATTCAAATTTATTCAAATATAAAAGAGAAGTTACTTTAACAATGCTGATATAATTAATAATATAATTATTTATTTTATTATTTCTTTTTTTCTCGAAAAAATATAGCTCATTAAACTGCAACATTACCCAATCACGGATATGTACAATATAATTTATAAATTTAATTAATTTTAGTTAAATTAATATTTAAAATTTAAAATAATTTAACGTGTTTATAAATGACAAAATCAAAAAAGAACAAAAAACTCAAGAATATTGGTAATTGTATTTAATAAAATCCATAAAAGAAAATACCACATAGACTACGCGAAATGGTTCAAATATGAAGCCAGTCGTAAAGAAAAACACAATTTTAGAGTCCACAGAGAAAATCCTTGTGCCTCTTTCACACTCATTTGAGGAAGATCCTGAACGTAATCATCACTTTGCTGAAATGGTGAAGAAGATTGATATGAAGTTTAGATTTAATTTTAGTTCGATATCGCCAAGTTGAACCAACAGTGCAAAAAGAGGTTTTTGATTGTTTTAAGTCAACTAGAAGTGGAAAGGCAGATGCCTTAAGGAACAAAATTAGAATAATAATAAATTAAGAGTGTTGACGACAGCTATGCTAAGCTGAAGAATAAAATATTTACTTCCTTCTAAATTTGATTTTCTTAGACAAGTAGGGTACGGAGACGTTGTCGATAAGTCTCCTGTTATACAATATTTGAAAAATAGTTTTTTCACCAGAATCATATAAACATTGTCGCTTCCGAGCTGGAGCCAATAAATAGTTTGGAAATACGGAATTTCCCATTGTCTATGTTGAACGATTTCACATTCTTGGCAGAAGGACTACATGTTGGACAAAAATCTAGAGCTTCTTCCTCAACCTAGTAGGCAGGTTCTCAAGATAATTTGGGAAGCCTTTTCATATACATCCAGGTTTCGTAGTTTCCAACAGCAAAAGAAAAGCAGAAATGATAGTGTCTGAGAAATAACATCTGTCCTCTTCTAAGAATTCTTTTGTGAACATACCCGATCCTTTGTGGGTATTCTTTATTGATTCCAAAATGTCAAACGAACAGATGATGTTTACGAATTTTTTCGCTTCATGTCTTTCCTGATAGAGTTATAAGAACTCAATCTACTAGACTTCATTCTCATTACCCCTTAGCTGATCTGCCGCACCCTGCTCTATTGTTGATTCGGTTCGAAATTTTTTATTTGTCACCGCTTTTCAACTCTTTCCTTCGTTGACATTTGCACACATCACACAACTGTACTTTAATCGAATGAAAAGACAAATGACACTTTGCAATCTTTTAGCCATTTAACATAGAATTTAACCAACTTGGATAAACTTTTAATTTTGATCACAATTGAACTTTTTCTTGGTTCCGTTGATGTACTAATAATTAGAGACCACAGTTACACAAACTAACTAATCATGTGATCAAAGCACGCTCTAGCGGTCTCCAATTTCGCCATATTTTTTAATCTTGATTATTTTTAATTAACAAAAAACTTTATTAATATTTAAAATTAAAAAAAATTATATTTTTGATGGTTTTAAGCTTCAGGTTGAACATAGATGAGTTGCTACAGACAATCGAGTATCTATAAAATGGATTTCTAGATGCGTCGCTATCCAGAAAGTGTAAACAGCTTTTTTGGAGACTTGCCACATTGCTATTTTTCGAGTATATTAAGTCTATTACAGAATATTCCGATTATAATAGGATTAATATTGTATTCAGTTGCAATATTGCCAATCATGAGACAACGAACATGCTCCATACAAGAAGATTTTTAATGAAGTTGATTATCCGAAACAAAGTTGACAAAAAATGAAAAGTTAATTTAATTTTTTTGTTAAAACACAAAATTAGATAATATTTTACATTTTATTGCTTCTAAATATGTAATAGCCAACAGGGAAAGCATGGATATTAAGTCTCTCAAGGACACTCAGAGGAAATATTTGTTAAATAAGTTTTATTGCAGAACACTACACTCTATTTTGTTCAAATGTATGGATGAACCAAATGTCGACCTATCTATTCCTCAAATGGTTATCCGACGGAAAACGGCCCACTGAGCGAAACATTGTACTGTCTTCTGCAAGATAGGAAAATGTTTTCCATTGCAAAAGAAGCAGGAAAGCTGTCGATCATTTGCCACTCAGTGTGATAAACAGTGATTATTCCGAAGACATAATAAAATGGTAAAGTGTATCCATTATCCTGTCGAATTTATGGAATAAAAAGAAGCAGAATTGAAAGGACATCGGTTCAGTCAATATTGACGACTCAAAATGTCGAAATCATCAGAGCTGACACAATTCAATAAACCTGATATTTTTGTTTACGACTTAATAAAGAAGAAGTAACCTTAATCGAAGTGGGCATTACCTCACAAGACCGACTAAAGCAAGTTGAAGCTGAGAAACTTAACAAATATGACTTGCTTGCAAATGAACTTTGGCTACTCAATGAATGCCAGTGAAGATTTTCCAGTTGTTTTGACATGGGATGGAGTGTCTCAAGATGCTTCAAGAATCATATGGATAAATTATCTATTTATCCATAGATGGGTAATAACAGGAAGTTTATGGCTCTTCTTCTAAGAGAAGAAGAGGTACTACCAGCAATCTGGATTAAAATCCGCTTAATTAGTTAATTTACTTGATAAGGACTATATTAGAATTTCTCCTATATTACAAAAATTTTGCTTAAAATCAGCATTCTTTAGCAAATAATGTATTTTTATTAAAAAGCACTACCGAGAAAACATAAAATTAGTTAAGTTTTCCTTGTGCCGTATTCTGTATCATTCTCTCCGTTAGCTTCGACCATGATCTTCTGTTGCGCACTAGTTCTATTAGGTAGTCCAGGTCGTCCGGCATTTCCATTATAATGTCAGATGCTGTCCACACTCTTGTAACGTAGTGAATCAGGTCCTGATTGACTGCAAATCCGAGACTATAATGTCATCACGCCAATGGGAGGATAAAAAAGTGGAATTTTCTAATAAGTTCTGTACATTGTAGGGTTGTTTTGTCTCTTGTAGACAGCAGACAGAGACGTCATAATTTGTTAGATCGCATACCAGTTGTGTTTCTTGTAAGGTTGTTTAAGTTCTTCTGCAATTGAAAGATCCCAGAGTGAACGGAGAACTCGGTAAGGAATACGAATAAGACATAGTGCAATAGAGCCGTCGTCACCACCTCAACCAAGTCACCAGCAATACTTGGAACTTCACCGTCAGGCGCCTGAATAAGTTGCTATAGCGATGTGTATTAACCCATCACAGGGCTTTTTGAAGGATGCAAAAAGGAGTCCTCTGGGATAGTCGGAGATATCAGTCAGAAGAATAGGTCTGTAAAAATCATTATTATTATTGAACCGAAGAACCACCGTCATAATTAAAATAAACAAATTACAGGTGATCCCAACCTTCCTCAACAGTCTCCGCATCTTTTCTCTGTGTTCCGACTGTTCCTGCGCATTTCCGATATGGACGGGGTCCGCGTACTGGAGTCCTTAGCAAGGGCAATGTTCCAGTCGTCTGACGTCAAATGATACTTTCCCTAGTCTTCTGTACAGACCTGAAAGAATCTGGTTCCGCGACTACGGTCGCAGCTTCCGTAAGTAGGAGATGAACAGTTGATCCAGAGTGCGGGCCCATCATTAATATACTATATTGAATTGATTCTGTGGAGCGTAGTCTCTGATAACGCGAATCTTTATGCAACAAAGGAATACTCCACAGATGGTTTACCGGTAGAATTTTCCAACAAAAGCATCCAAAGATAAAGGAATCATCCGGACAAGCGTGCGTATAACATTCAACTTTTGCAATCCTTTAATGAGGACTTTCACCGTCAACTCACCCGTCATCGGACCAACGACTCCCGATGACTCGCGAGACATAAATTAAATTGTTTTTTTTATTTCCATAAGTTTTTTTTATATTCAATAAATAGATATTTAACGCAAAAACTAACAGTTAACAACTATTGGCTACTCTCATAATTGAGAACGCATTTCCCCTTACGATTTGCGTTCTCAATGACCTGGCTCTTTCTCTCCTATCTTTTTCTTCTTCACGATGAGCGATCCGATTCTGTTTAGCAAAACTCGATTCCTGACGTTTCCACAGCGACTGGTTCAAAAATAAACTGTTCACCAAGACATACGTATTTTTTCATCTTTAGGGTCTCAGCCTCTCTGAAGCAGAGCCTGGGTAAGTGCTGTCGTAACAAGGTTGGGGGAGAGAGGCTTCCACACAGGTGGCGTCCAGGCGAGGTATCTACCTGTTTCCCATGCAAATATAGTAGTCCCTCCGGTCTTTGGTTGGCTGGGGCGAGTCCGTGCGGTTCCAATTGGACAGGAAATCTGGCACGCTCAAGTCCCTATGCAATAACTCAGTTGATTGCGGAGTGTCTTGGACTCCTTCAGCACTCCTCGGCAGGAAAGAGCGTTTCCTTAATTATATCTTTAATAATTAAAAAATAAAAAAATAGATTAATTTATTTAAAATTTAAACCAATGCAATTAAGTGATTACATTCAGCACTTACACAGACCAATAATCGGTATTAAATGTTCAGAAGAAATCTACACATTATTTCCAGATTATCCTATCATCTCCCAACTATTTGATCTTTATATAAATAAAAATCTAACACGTACTCCATATTTACCATTTAGTCCAATTTCAAGATCACAACGGACATTTAGTTAAAATTCCAGAATTTAACTTTCAATTCAAAGATATTAACTCTTTTCCTACTATCCCTGTTCAATTCATGGATTTCCTCCCTTCTACCGACCTATCAGAAGACTCAGTGACTAATGACTTGCATAATCTTTCAATTAGAGACCAACTGCTTACCAAATGGTCTTAACTACATCACTACTTTCGAGAAATTAGAATACGAGTTTTATGACAAATATATTGGAGGTGATAGTTATATCTAATATAGTTATTTTTATTATTTTCATCCAGATAACTAATGCCGATACTGTCAAAAACTCAAATCAATGACCAGTCAAGTTTTGGAGCCAATAAAGATTCATATTTATTAATCATGATATCCCAACTGCAATTCTTATTATGAATACGGAATCTCCCACAGACACCAAAATGATTGAATCTGTATCGTATGCATTTGGGCGGGCATTTACGGCTGTTTTACACATTGATAAGGTTGATTTATATATTTAAATAGTTGGGTGACTTTTTCTCTAATAATTTTTGTTCTTGTGTTGCCCGTAGATAGAAAAGCAGTTGAATGGTCTCCATAACATTCTCTCAAACCGACGGGGACTACAAAAGTCATTTCTATTTGCGGCAAGCGGATATTTTCAAACCTCCAAGTCGAATTATACTACAGTAAGGACTCAGTCTGGTGTAGCAAGATCAATGTAGCGTATAATTTAAATGCAAAGTTATTCTACAGACTCTGAGAAATGCAACTCAAGAAATGAGCGGATTTTCTTTTCTAAAAAAAATTATTTACTTATATATTTATAAATATTTTCTAATTGTATTTAATATTTTATATATATGTGATAAAAAATTCAAAAGAATACGAGAGTTATCGCTGCGCTTCCTAAGGAAACTTGGACACCTAGTTACACTAAAAGGCCACGACGCACGTGAGACCCGGTGGCCTCTCCTAAAGTATAACTCGCTCGCCTACAATGTGGAAATAGTCCATTTTGATAAAAAGAAGTTAGAAGAACACCAGTACTCGACGTGAAAGCAAACAAGTTAGAACTATATTGAGTAAATCAAAAAATTTCTATTTTCGATTGTCGGATTTCCATTGATATTGGTTCTGTGTCACATACTTTGTATAACTTTCGTTATTGATCTTTATATCGTAATTATTATTATTAATAGTCCGATTTTTGTCAATATAGTCAAAAATTGATATTTTTTAAAATTCGTTCAAGATCACGTCGTCGTTCAAGACCACCAATGATCACGTCGTTCAAAAAGCCAAAGTGGATTAATTAGGCATATTGTGAGCATCGGGTAAGAACCAGGTGGGGGGACATAGATGTTCACAAGGGTAATTTTTCCATTGTTGTTTCTAGTGGGACTGCATTGACTTTAGTAACATCGTCGTCTCCAAGATGTACTTCGCCAATGAAGTGATGTTTATACATTTAATGTCTTTCCGATATAAAACGAGTAGGCCACCACCTGCTTCCACGGTCAGTTCGTATTGACTTGTATCCAGGAACATCGGGATTGGACTGTTTATAGGCAGTTTCGTGTCTTGAATCAAAGCCACGTCGATCTTCAGCTCCTTCAAGAGAGAGCGCAGTTCCAATATTTTGTCCCTCACTCCACTGACATTTAGTTGTAGAACCGTGGTCCGTTTATTACGGTGGACTAGCGGTTCCTTCCTGGTAGACGCGGTTGAAAGAGCGTGCCGCCGGGAGACATTGTTATATTTTTATAACAAAGCATTTGCAACACAAGAAAAAATGTTATTAGTTATCTTCTTCCATCCTCCATGGTTACACGCAATCGATTTCAGTTCGGAAGTTCCCCTGCCCAATCGGATTCGTGTGCAGGGATGAAAGAAAGCTCTTTCGCACGCTAGTGGGAACAATGGGAGACTACAGACTTTGAATGGTTTGATTGCGGGAACTTGGATTATCTAACTGTCTGACGTTTTTCTGTCTTTCGCTCTCGGCGATCTCGGGGTTTTTAAATAAATAAATATTGCCATATTCCTTGTTGGAAACTTTCTGATGTTTGTAAACTTTTCAGGAAGATGTGAATAGAAACCAGATATCCCCACTTGTCAAAGAGTCGTCAGCGATGGAAGAAGTTAACTAGTACATGTTTTGTCACGTCGTATGACATAGCGAAGTAATGTTATGAATGTAAAAGCCCAGTGATCCGGTAAACACATGCATGCAAGCACCTTGTAGGACAGCATCGTTGTTCTGAGAACATTCGTAAAAACCACGGCTTATTAATTTGTCCTTATTGACAGAAATCAACTGCTTTTCTCTGGTGGTCTCATTTTAATAGCGCGGTCCGCCAAATGTCGTCGACTGTATAACAATCCTTTGTGCGGCCTCAAGCCACACGTCTGATATGCCTGCTTAGAGAATTTTACTAATTCTTATATCTTTCCAACCTTAAAGTGCTCGCGGAACCCTTTGGCTAATTTGAAACTCAAATCCATGTAATTAAATCGTTTAGATTAATTTAAAATCGCCTTTTCTCAAAATTGAAAATTAAGATTTTTTTGTCGGCCCACCTTTAATTCTTAAAACAGATAACAGCAAAGAGTTTTGCATTGTCACATGAAAAAAATGTGCCAAAAGTTCTCTAAAAAAGAATTTAAGAGGCAGGAAAAAGGCTCCATGTATACAAGGCCAAGTCCAACGGTAATATTTTTTCTTTAAATTCGGTGAGAGACGACTGGCCTAGAAATAATATGTAAATATTATTTTTCCACACTTAATATTCAGTATACGACCTGAACATGTGTACATACGACGAAAATATTAAATTCTCGCTTATTCCAGGTAAAATTTTAAAAATCATCCATATTATCTTTGTATGAAGCCAAAATATCCGCCCACCCTTTCAGATGAAGAAATAAACGCACTTTTGTAGTGTGAAATATCCAATTTTTTGAATAGAAATTAAAAAATGGATGCGAAATTATAGAATTTAATTTTTTGTAAGAAAAATTCTATAATAAGTAAATATAGGTTTAGGGATTAAATTTTGTTAATTTTATTTAATTATCTTGAAGATAAGAACAGCAATGTTCTTAAAGGAGAAATTATGAATAAAATCTATGGAGAAGTATCTAAGCGGATCAAAAATTTGACGAAGACGGATTTAAACTCAGTGAACCTGTTTAAAGCTATGAATGAGTATGCAATCTCCCTTTACAACTATTACATTGGATTGATTGATATCGAACCTGGAGAGTTTGAACAGATTGATAAAAATATTCGCAGAATTCTTATGGACAGTCATATCCACTTGCAACCGGCAAACAAAGAAAGACTTTATCTACCAAGAAATAAATTTGGAAGAGGCCTCGAGTTAGTCAGTAACAAAGCAGAAAGAATGCTCCTCCAATTTTATAGTGATTTGGAACATAAGGCAAATTACTGCCTAAGAAGAGCGGGAATTCTACGGGTCATTAATTCAAAGAAAATACACATGGCCACTATCGTAGAATTCATCTCAAGAAAGTACAACATTGAAAATGTGAAGGATTTGACAATGTTGAAATTGATGGAAATACAACATGAATATCTACTGGGAAAAATTGAAGAGAAATCGCTGCACTCTATTCTATTTGAGTGTCTGAAAGATACCGAAGTGAATATTGCTGAATCCTCAGGGTGGTTAGTTCATGGAAATCATTCTCCTGTAACCGAAGGAAGGCTGTGTCTGCTTCAGGATCGTAACATGTTTTTTGATAATGGAGAAGCCAAGTGCAAACATTGTAACTCAGGAAAGAAGACCGTTGATCACCTTGCAACTAGATGTGGGAGAATGCTGAATAGCTCGTATCTCAGGCGGCATAACGAGGTGGTCAGATGTATTCACTTACACCTCTGCCGTCAATATGGAATAAGAAAAACTAAGAAACTGAAGACCCACTCAGTCCAATCTGTTGTCTCAAATGAATTTGTGGAGATTCGTGTAGACACAACGATTAGTACAGATACGGCTGTACAGAATAACAAACCCGATATTTTCGTTCATGATAAGGTGCGTAATACGATTACTCTCGTTGAAATTGGGATCACGTCCCAAAACTGCCTCAAGCAAGTCGAGGTGGAAAAGTTCCATAAGTATGACTTACTGGCGAACGAACTCGGATGTATTCATCGCGCAAAGGTAAAAATAATCCCTGTAGTCATTACCTGGGATGGGATTGTTTCGAGATTCTTCAAGGGCCATCTGGATGCCCTCAAACTGGAGGAAAGGGTGAAAGCGTACATCCAAACGTTAGTATTGAGAAAGACGTTGGAGAGCATGCAAGCTGAAGATAGACATGGAGTATCGATACCTGATGAGGAGGAAGCTGATAAGGAATGTCGACCTAGGGGAGTCTCGGAATGTGGGTTGTGCGACAACGAAAACACACCTATACTGACAATTGACGTTGGCCCCAAGAAGAGGAGATTAGCTAATTAATTAATTACTTGTGACTCGTTGTTTCGTTAAAATATAAATTTTTTTTTTTTTTTTTTTTTTGGATAGTTTTTAAAAGTCAAAAATATTCAATCAAACATAAATTAAAACTTAAAAAAATAAATTAAATTAATAGAAAAACAATGCAAAAGCAGCACAAAGGCGATTTTTTTATATAAATTACTAATCTATTATTTTAAAAATATAATTAATTAAAATTTTAAATATTTCTTGTACAAGGTTAATTAATTTATTAACCGCGGATACATCAAAAAAAAATTAACTGTTATCAACTAGTTAAGTGTATCCAGTTCCCGCTGTTATAGAAGCAGAGACTTCAACGTCACATAAGTCTTCCGAAACCACCATAAAAAATAAAAGACGTCCATTTCTTGGAGGTATGAAAACCCCTTCAGTGAGTGAGTGAGAGCAAATGATCTTTTTTCGTACCAGCCTTGCACTGGGCACCACCTGAGACAGGTGGATCATATGAACCCACTCTAGTAGGAAGAGGAAGAGGATGAACAGACTAAACAAACAATTAATTGTAAAAGGTTAATTATTTTGACGCAGTGTTATAAGTGCTGGATGAAATCCGAGAACGACCTCGTGGTTTCCACGGAACATGAATTCTTCTAAATGGCCTTTTCTGCCTTACAAAGATTATGCTTGACAAAAAATTTTCGTTAAATTGTAGTTTTCATGTAAGCTGACCACAGTCTGTAATTCTCTTTGCTAGTAAAAGAATAGGTTAACTCCTGTTAGAGGACTCCCATGATTCCTGTCGAGCCCTGATGCTCAGACAACTCATCCAACTGCATGCCTCGTCCTTAAATTTTTACACCATCTCATCTTTTGGAGCGGTCACAGACGGTCTGAAGGAAAGATTTGAGGGTCAATAAGCTTATCAATGTTTTGGTTGTTGTAATAGTTTGGTTCGTTGTTATTATATTAAAATTTTATGATAACCCACGTGGGGAGTTTTTGGCATGCAAGGTTGTTTTTGGGTTTATTTAAAAATGCTTTTTGTGAATTTCTTTAAGTCATTTCGCTTGTGAAGCCAAATTCCAAGAATTTTGAAGACTCCGAATAATGACTTTTCCACTTAAATCGTTGATTAAGGAAACGCATGCTGGACCGTATTTTATTTGATAATTTACAGTTTCAACAGTTCTCATCAAATTCAAACTCGGTAGTACAGTTCTTCTAATTTTCGTTTAAGTCAGATTATGACACTTCAGTGGATATTTGGAGTACTGCTTGCATGGTCTCCCTGTGAGTAATTGGTAGACATTTGAACTCAGACATTCTAACTCATCCCAAAATATCGAGGGTACCAAAATTAAAGAACTTTATGAACTGGTGACTTTCTGTTTAACCCCTAATCTGGACCTGGGTTGTTGAGGACTTCTTTATAAGAGGACAGGGGGATTAATAATTTATCTTCTTCGAGAATAGTATCACATACTTACTAAAGCCCGCCAAGTTTGCTTTCGCAAAAATTTTGAATTTTACTGTTTGGTATAAAAAGTCTGACTTTGAGCAGTAGAATAATATGGTTACGGAAGCTTGGAAAGAATCTTGGTTGTTGAAGATGCTCAGGTCACGAGTTGAGCATAAATTCTCTTGGCTGTCTGCATGTTATCTGATGTGCCATTGTGGATATTTCCTGATCGGATCATCACAGATGACAAAGTTTTTAATTCTGGTAGTCTCGATATTTTGGAAGTTATGACAGGGGACATGACCTTTTTGACAGAATCTAAACATTCATGAAGATAGCCGTACTGCATGTGAAAACGAGAAGTCGATAGGGACCTGTTCCAATGTTGAGTCACCCTTTTACAACTGGAGGGGACATGATAGACAACATCCGTGAATGACAATCCAATTCTAACATTTGTTGAAGTCCCCGCCAGAGCCTCTCTCCAGGTCTTGGCGACTAGCATAAAACCATGAACAGGGTTCTGTTCTACGTCCCCACACAGCACAGTCAGCAGACCCGAGAGAAATGGAGCCAACCTATGCAACAATGTGACGAAATAGGGGAGAATTGTTCTTTTTTATGTCCACTGCCTCCGTGAACTGCGAGTTTGTCACGCCAGCCATAGAAAACATGTGTATTCGCTGTTAAATATTTTTTGAAGTGAGATCAGCCACAATGATATATATTAGTTGAGTAAATTCCACCCCTAGAAGATATAATAGGTGTAGCCCGTTAGGATATATCCTCTAAATAAACCTCTCGCTATCAGTCAACGACGTTATGGGAACATATTTCGAGTGAACTCAAAGATATCCTTGGCGACCTAGATTTTGTTGCAACCAAGAAGACCTAAGGAATACAAAAATAAGCTGAAAAGCGGAGGACCTAGATTCTCTCCGCACATCGCATCTTTGATTTGACTATGGAGGTTTTTAAAAAGAATTGTTGGTGGCACAACACAAGCAATAAAAAGATAATAAAATTTGCTTAATAATTTTTTATGATTGTCTGAATGTGAACAGAACGGGAAGAAAGAAACTAAAAAGGGGCGAATCAAAACTGGCGGCCACCAAATTAAGAAAATTTGCAACTTGGATTCATCCCAGATCTTATATGTCACGACGGGCAGCCTCGTAGCCACTTTCTCGACGACTATAGGATTAGTCACCTCTTCTCATCTCTCGCTTTACATTTCCCTACGACACCAGATAATTTATCGGATCTCAGGGAGTGTAGGTCTTCGGCTTTTAAGTTCTAGTTACCTATCGGTTTCTTACCCTTGAGGGACCGGGGGTAAATATGCTACAGGCCCAAATAATCAGATTGGAGTATTCATGAATCGTTTATAGAAACTGAGGGAGAAATCCTACGTTTTATTTGGAAGTGATCGATGTAGTGAGTTTTAGTCCTAATTTATGTAGAAGAATGTGGGGATGCAATTTCCTTGCTCAATTATTTTTTTGAGTTCGAACTAAAAGAGTAAATTGAGATGGATCTTTGTATCTGCCGAGTGGTGAGGGAGAAGCATCTCCACGTTTGGTCAGCGAACATAGACAGGCTGTACATGTCTAGGTCTGTGATAGCTCGTGGTCTACGTAATGTTGCCCACATGAGTGAGAGGCTGTTGCTGGCTATGCTCCTGAAATTTGAGTCGGAAGCAGAACATCTGAGAAGAGGGTGACATTCTTGGCTGTTGGGGAGTCAAGACAAACTCAATTAGGTTCCATTGTCACATATCTAGCTCTTAATATGGCCTTAGTCAAAAGAGAGTCTAAAGGAGTCGGTCAAACTTCAAAGTGATACTTTAATCAAAAAGACCAGCATAAAAGACCTTCATCGTTAACTCTTTGAGGATATAAAAGCTTTCACGTAGATATGAATGCGTCCTCAGTATTGCTTCATCATGAAAACATAATTCCCCAATGGTCTGTGTCCAGATTGTAAGCAAAAAATGAACGGTGTGGAACATTTAGCCACTAAGTACGGCAGTATGTTGAACCACCAATACTTATGGAGGCATAACAGCAAATAAGCCAGATATTGTGCTTTATGATAATTGGTAAAGTATGGGGACATAAGTATCATAAAAGTGGGCATTACTAGCCAAAAACGTTTGCAAACAGTGGCGGTGGAGAAGAAACGGAAGTACACTGTTCTCACAAACGAATTAGGAATGATGCATTGGTGCAAAGTCTTTGCTATTCTTTATGTGATGGGATTGTGTCTTGACTAACTTCTACAGAGGGTGCTTGAGGAGTTGAAAGTGGATATAAATATTCATGCATGTATGCAACAACCGTCATCAAGAGAACTCTTGAGACCCTGTCTCTTGATTCAAGCCATGTGAATGCTCTTGTGCGACCTACAGTGGAAGAGGATAATGGTGGACAGTTGGAGAGGACAGTGAGCCCAGTGGTCAGAAAGTTTATCAAAAGGTTGACTGGTGGTGTTGATCTGGTGAACTCAATGTATTCATCTCCTCAAAAAAAATATAACACCGCGTCCACTATTCAATGAAGTTAAAAGCCTGATTTTTTTAATAATGAAACATCGTATACCCAATGCCTGGTTTCAAATCCCGTCTAGCTATTTTGGGGAAAGTCACAAGTCCGACTTTTGTGGAGGGACAAGAGATTTTTTAGGTATTAATTCTTGAATGTTCATAATTATCGCATTTAAATATATTCCTCAGAGGTCAACGTTGAGAGAGGCTGATCCATGGGAACGTAGAATTAAACGACCTATTTTAACACACCCGGCTCATTGCCGCGGAGGATGACGATTGCAAGGCGTTGAGAAAACCATCTTTGTTCACGAGGGGTTTATGATTTCATTGATGACTCCTTTACCAATTCTTCCAACTGCTCTAGTGATTTTGAAGGTGATTGCGAAAAAGGAAGCGATTCTCGAGGACTGAATTTCTGATCGACATAGTGAGTATTTGAGCAGCCAGGGTGATCAGAATATGCAACTCATAAAATGAGCTGGCGTGTGTCAACTCCAAACGAGAGGTCTTCTAAGTGAAATTGGGGTAATTGTCATTAGTCATAAATTATTAATGAAATCGAAAAAGACTTAAAATAATTCCGCAAAAGCAGATAAATCTCTTTGGGAGCGTCGGCTTCTGATCGTTACTTTTCTATCAGCTATCGATTTTCTTCACTTGAAGAGATTGGGTGTAAATGGATAGATATCATCTATAACATTGGAAAAGTTGAAGATCAGAATTCTGATGGTTCACGTAGACCAGTGGTTCTCAACCTGGGGTCCGCGAACCTTTATTTATCAGAGTATGTTTGTCGACTAATAATAATAATAATAATAAAGCCTTATCACGAGAGCCATAGTATTTTATAGCTCCGCATAGGCAGGACACACACTTTATTTAAGTAAAGAACAGTTAATTTTAACTAATCGTAGAACCAAGATCTTCACTTCTTTTTTTTCTTTTTCTTGTGTGAGTGTCCTTTCTAGACAATCCAGTTCCGCAGTGAGTATCCACTGATGACGGCGTCACTCGTCAAACCCTTTCTGCATCGTAGATGCGTGGAACCTTCCACCAGGTGAACAGCAGCGAGATTCGAACCCGTAGCCTAAGCCACTTAAGTCCGACACCTAACCACTAAGCCACCCGGCTTGTTTGTCGACAACCGAGCCTAAAATTGAAAAAATTGCCTAACAACAACATAAACCTTCTTATTAATTTTATTTCCTTTTTTAATAAAAAATTGTGTTTTTTAGAAAAGTAATAATTTTTTGACAAAAAACTTTCAAAAGTATGTTGGGGGTCCGCGAATTTTTTATTCACTCACAAGGGGTCCGCGACCAAAAAAGGTTGAGAACCACTGACGTAGACAGAACAAGACTGTCTCGAAATTATTGCTATTATAATTATATACCAGTTAAGTGGTTAATTGAACGGAAAGTTTAGGTGTACAAGTAAATATCGAACGAATTTTTTTTATCTCGTAAAGATAGATGCAACCTATTTCACTTGTCGTGTGGATGAACAAAATGATAGACTTGAAAGATGCTAAAAATAAGAAAAAAATATATCACTAAAACAATATTTTACAATTCTCTTGACAAACCAGAAACTAGCCACTTGGGTTTATTTGATATTACAGACTATAAAGAACAAGTGGTATTACAAGCGTAGATATCTTCTGACCACGTTGGTAATATTAGAAATAATTGAAGAAAAGAGGTATTACAGACATAGATATCTCCTGACCACGTGGGTAATATTAGAAATAATTTTAACTTTAGAATCCCACGAATCTTAATTCTTGGTGACCTTAGACTGACCCTAGTGGGATTTAATGGAATTCAAAAATAAGGGCAAGGATCTTTGTTAAACTTTTCTGGTGATTAAATGTTAGAGTGCTCACTATATTCTTATTTTGGAGAGGTTTTAAGATATCTATGAAGGATGTAATTGAAGAGGTTGTTTGGTAAGTTGGCTGCGGTTTGAAATCCACGTTTTATTAGAGCAGAAGAGGCATGGATTATGTCCGATAACTCTGATAATGGTAGTTTGGATGGGAGATAACTTTGCAAAAATTAGTGGCAATTGACCACCCCCACTTCGGTAGATGACATTTGCAAATAAACTGGGAATAATGAAGTGGCGCCCAGAGTTGCTTACTGAAGTTTTGAGATCATCTTTGGAAATATCAACTTCTCCAGAAATATCAACGCTATCTAGCTTTCCAAGTGTTCACAAAGAAGAGTCTTCGGTCAAATCCGAGAACACAATTAATATGTTTGGAGTGTGGCTGGGGATAACTAATATGAGTAGTAAGTCCCCCTTCTAATTAGTAACCTCTATCACCGAATATGATTTATTTATTCAAGTGGTTCGATAACTCCCCAATAGTTTCAGTTTACCACAATGTGTTGGTGAAAGTGATTGAGTTCTTAAGTGTCATCTATTAGTTTCCTGGTCCCCAAAAGCCATTGTACATCTTGATTCGATTCAAGAATAATTCCAACATAGTTGATTCACGTTTTCCCTAAATTTTTAATAGTCCATAAATAATCCATCAATTTTGAACTAACTCCTCGATTTCTTATTCACCAAAAGTTTCTTTGCTTCAATGCTCACTAATTACTACACATTTCCTCTATTATCTTCTAACAGTTTGTCTTAGAATCAAGGATTAGTCTCCATAATGGAAAAGTTCCTTTTTCATATCTTTGGGACGATTTTCGGTAAGATCTGACTTTTGGTCCAAAGGGGTGCTCAAGAGATTAATCATTTTGAGGCAATCTCGCTGGCGTTCTGTCAGGAGGTCCGTGATTAATTTGATCTTTAACGTTTTCAGTAGCAGCAGGATAAATGTCACCACTAAATATTATAAACCGATTATACTATCACGTGTTCGAAGTAAACTCCTCAGATCATCATCATCAAGAACTCCAGGAAGCATTGTAAGTAAACCTCAACAACACTAACCTTTTCCCAGATGTAGTATGGTGGTCTTCCGTGATACCATTTGCTCTGTGTTTGGTTTATTTTTAGAATTTCAAACAGATGTAAGTGTGTCTTTATGACTAGTAGAGTTTGGGGTCATTTGGACTATTTTTACATATAACGCATCCTTTTCAATTAGCATTGGTCACTTCAGTCTAAAAAGACCGTAATTATGTTGAATGAGTGAATCATGTCTCTTAAGCTTTTTATTATCATTGAATCTGTATTACAAACGAGGATCGACTTTGAAAAGGCCTCATACTGTCTAAGTCAAAAATTTATGTCGTCTTCTTATCCATTAGTTGATTAACTTGTCAGTGTGTTTAAATTTTGTATTTTTCTGATTAAAATTCCCAATTTCTTATAAACGTTTTAACCCGACATGTCGTTGTTGGGCACTTGCTTAGTTGGATGTCGTCTTCCGATAGAATTGACATATTTCTGTCCCGGATATCAGTTTCGTAAATCAAAACAAAATTTTTCAGATCTATAATGAATGAAAATAAAACCTCAAAATAGCTCAATTATGTCAAGCTGCTTCTGGCATAAATGTTCTACATTTTTTCGGCAAGCGTAAGTAGAAGGAAGATTATGTCCAATACTCTCAAACAAGTCTCGTAAGCTTTCACTGTTGACTTAAGCAAGGGAATATCGGATTCGACAAACGCCTTAGTGACTTTATCAACATATTGTCAGCAGATGGGACAAAAAAATCAATGTGTTTATAATATTGACACCTTTAAAATAGTAATAAAAATAATAATAGATTTCCATCAGGATATTTTTTTAACAACAGACTTATTCTTTTCAATGTCATTCTTGATTGAACGTGGAATCACAGTGAAATAATGATGATTGATACCACGCTTGTATTTTATTTAAAAACTCGAAAAATAAAAATCAATAAAACTCAATAAAAATTTTGACTTTATTGACTTAAAAATTAAAATTTTGATTTTTTCTTTTTCAAAAATATTGATATTTCATTTTAATTAGTACAGACAACTTTTTGGCAAGTAAACGCCGTAGGTGGACCCAGTCAATATCAAAATCTCTGAAGAAATCAAAAATAGTTTTTAGAACATTTACTATGTATTTATTTTTTTATTTACAAAACAAAATGAGAAAAATATAGTTAGGGTAGTATTTGGAAAGTTCACTGCTGACATTACGGACAACTGCAATCTCCATTCGTTGCCTCAGCCAGACTCCTTCCCGCACGTCTTTTTTACGATGGGACAATTTCCCCCGATTTCCCTCAATTGAACCGACTGGGGGTATATAAGTTAAATCATAACAACTATAAATTTATTCTTGTGACAAAACGTCTTTATATACATTTTAAGACATCTTCATTTGACCTTGGATCGCTTAATTTCAATTCGAATCATAAACTTTCCGCTCAACTATTATTATTGCTAGTACCATGACCATGTTAATATTAAATTACACGCTTCAAAATCAGAAGCGCTGAATTCTGTTAGTAAAGATCCTGAAGATGATTGGAACGATAAAATTTTCAGTTGCTGCTTCTCTGAAATCTATTTTCTGTTGGATATTTGTGAGATGAAAAATCCCCTAAAACTCAGTCCACTGTCACTCCTTATGTTGATTTTTCCTTCTGATATGTGTCCGATTGTCCAAAGCTGATGATTGTGCAGTTTCGATTTGGGAATGTCCAACCTGCTACTTCAGCAGCTCTGCAACAACTCCCACTTTATGCAAAGAGTCGGTTTCGGCTAAATTTAATTTTATAAAATATAAAGAACATTTTAGAGAACTACGGATAAAAATATAGCAGTCAGAAAACGTTGAAGAAAATATTTCCAGTCAATACCAGCAACTTTTGTGAAGAAATTGGGCCTCTGCGCCGTCAGCTTCAAATTTTTCAAATTACTATATACTAGTAACAGCAAGTAGTGAAGATCCGTCATAGAGGCTTTTCTTAATAAGTCATTAGTTTTGACGATAGTTGTTCAGTGTGATGAGATGTTCACGTTCAGAGGAAGTCAAAAAACTAGCTTGATAACAAAGTGGATTTTAGAAAAGTTCCCATTTAAAAGAGTTCAAAATTTAATTTCATAAAATGAAATTTTGTGATAAAATTAGAGTTCGAAACAAATATATATGTTAGACAGATATCGGTTCGAATTTTGATGATTCCATTCTGGCTGAAGGCTCCACGCATTTACGATGCATCTTGTCTTGAAGAGTGACATCGTCAAACTCACACACAACCAAAAAAAGTGAGAACATGTCTTAGCCCTTTTATTAACCCCAGGCTTACAATCTATGGTAAGCCCAGCACAAAAAGTCACAACTAATTAATAAAGGAAGGAACTTAAAAGAGAACATCTGCTTGTCCCGACCAAATCCATCCTCCAATAGTACATTAAAGACTTCCGCTTCAGAAGAAAAGTGGAGAAGTAGGTTTGCCTTCTTCCATTTTCATCAAACGCCCTACCGTCGCAGACATCGCTTTATTCTTAGGAGGACGAGTTTTCATATGTAATCTTCACCGGTGGATTTGGACAATTAAAATCACCTATTCAGTTGTTTTTAGGTTAATGTTTTTTATTTAAATAATTTTTTATAAAATTTATTTGTTTAAAAAAATAATAATAATAAAATAATTGTAATGTTATAATATTTAAGTTATTTCTGATGCAGTGTTACAAGTTTGAAACATATCACTGGTCTAGAACATCCCTGCCACTCCCTATGCAAGCCGCTAAAAAAAGGAAAATTATTATGACAACCAGTGACATGTCTCGAATGTTATCATCCATTTTTCCATCCCAATGACAGGAGTCGTCTGAAACAGATACACGATTTTGTTTCTACAAGAAGCATCCGAAGACTCGGAGACAATAAAATATTACAGCGACCCCCTCCTCCAATAGACCAATCAGAATCTTCTCTTTCAAAGGACGTGCGAGTAAACCTGGCTCGTCTACGATATGGGCACCACCAATATCTATCAACATATGATATTCTCTGCCCCTTTTGCAACCTCCACGTGCTGACAACAAATCACCTATTTCAATGTCATGAATTGGCACAACGTTTCTCCACAAACTGTCCGATCTATGGGAGCGACCAACATCTGCTGCGTCCTACTTAATAGCTGCTGGCCTCCTACAAGTTAGTGAGGCTGAGGTTACTTAACTAACTAAGATTAGCAGCATTGCGGAGTCTGATACAGTGCTACAAGTTTGAACATATCATAGAAAACATCTACATTCGGTGTTAAGGTCCTTTTATGAGAGATCAGCAACAA
Organism: Dicyema japonicum; assembly: GCA_011109175.1. Lineage (NCBI taxonomy): Eukaryota > Metazoa > Dicyemida > Rhombozoa > Dicyemidae > Dicyema > Dicyema japonicum. The sequence continues at coordinate 214,807 of RDEW01000034.1, forward strand.
TATTCGGTATGAAATATTGTCTCCTAGAAGATACAATAAAAGGGAGAGATGGGGCTGTTTGAACATATCCTCAGAACGGACTTGAGGTTATTAAATAAATTCAATATCTGCTGGTTGAGTAGTTGACACCTCTCTTGTCTTCATCGTACTCTTTGTCTGTCTATTCTCCCCCGTTCACTATTGCAACTCTCAACGTCAGAGGACAAGCCTCGAACACTAAACGGGGACTTTATGCATGGATTTCTCAATGAACTACGGAGACATGCGAGAGCGAAAGTAACACGGAGAAAACTGGTAAAACGGATAGTGAAGAGCACGACACAAGCGGAACCCTAAGTATTCATGTCTTAACGACATATAAAGTTATAGTCAGAGACATTGTACTTCCCATTTGGTCAACTTTCCTAATAAAAATTGAAGAATGTGGACAAGTTGTTAAGGAACAACAATTCATGGTTCCGTTAACGCCTTGCGATCACAATCGTTTGTTGTAATGCTCCCTGTCTCTTGATGGGTTACTATAGTAACCATAGACTTTGCTCAATATAGTATTTTTGCTGAAGTGCTGATGTCATTTTCTAAAAATGGGGGTACTGATTTAGCCTAGGGTGATGAGAAAAAAGGATATAATTAATTTTCAGTGATTTAGCCTTTCTTTAATAATTTTTTAAATAAAAGTTAGCCATTTGACACGGCAAGTCCTTCATAACACTATTGGACTTCGCTGGAATGAGTCATTTGACGAAGCTTGTCGGAAATGGAACGGGTCCGGACTCAAAATCTCCAAAAACAACAAAGCAAAGTAATTGGGATAACATTGTATGCTCCAAAAATTGTAAGACCTTAAAAAAAGCAAATCAACATCTCTGGCATGTTTGGTGTCAGCTTCAAGTGGAGGGAGTGGCATGGCTTGGTGCAATACCTTGCCCAAACCTCGGGACCTTTTTGGACGACGATTCTTTGAGGATTAAAATCGGACAATGGATGGGACTAGACGTTAGCCAGGAGCATTGATGTCGATACGGGAAAACAGTCGATGCGAAAGGATTGCACCCGCTGTCCTGCAGAAAAAACGCCGGAAGAGGACCACGTCATGCTCCTCTGAACGATGTGATGGTCAAAGCTTTGAAGGCTACAGGCTACCCAACACAGCTTGAATCAGTGGGTCTTGATCGAGGAGATGGAAAGAGACCTGACGGGATGACGCTTTTCCCCTTCACGTCTGGAAGATCTTTGGTCTGGGACGCAGTGTAGACACGTTCTCAAGCACGAATATTTTCAAATCGGTTCAGACACCTGGAGCAGCTGCTTCGACTGCGGAGAACCTAAAAATATTCTTCCTCGGGGACCGCTACCGATTTACTCCTGTTGCGACCGAATCATCGGGAGCTGTTGTCCAATGACGGCTGAGTTCTTGCGATAACTCGGAGGAACGCTTGCCAGAAAGAAAAGGGATCAACGAGAAGGGTTATGGCTGAGACAAAAGATTGGAATGGCCATACTCCCAGGGAACTCGTTCGCAATCCACGCAGGGCTTCCTCAACTGACATTTGTTTTTTAAAAATTATTTTATTAAGAAAATAAAATAAAAAAAATAATTAAAAATGTTTTGAACGAATAAAAACATTAAAGAAAAAGTGAGTGAACCAGATATGAAGAATATGAGTTTGGGAGAATATAGTTCTCTCGTTTTCTCAGAGTGCCTGTCTTTCGAGGATGGTTTGTCTTATTTGTAACCCAAACAGCAATTAAAGTAGTAAAAGTTCGTGCTACATCCATGCAGAAGGCTTCGGAGATGACTAATGGAGGGATGATTTTTATAATGGTCAACGGAATCTCTAACATCGAAGACTGCTGTAAGGCGGCTATTGAGCACTGCCATTCTGTGGGAATCGATAATTCAGTTTGCCAACCTGCAAATTATCTTTCTTCCTCATTTCAAGTAATTGTTGGCTCTGAGGAGGTGACTATTGCCTTAATTGTAGGCTTTGGAGTTTATCGAAGCGAATAGTTCAAAATTAGGAATTCGGAAAGTAAGAGGCTTCAGGTCAGTGGGGCCTTTCATACTCAGATGATGAATTTTGCCTGCGATGAACTCAAAGATGTCTTAAAGTTTGTTTTTGACTAAATTTAGCAATGTTAAATTTAATGAGCCCAAAATTAACGTAATTTCTAATCTATCAGCCAAACCGTACAAAAACGTCGAGGAGATCAAGGATTTGTTAGTCTGCCAGGTTGTGTCGCCAGTAAAATGGCAACAAACCATGGAATATTTGTTTAAGCGAAATGTTTACGAAGTCGGTCCTGGTAGGCAACTGAAACCTCTAATAAACTCTTCTATTGATGCAAAGTACCGTGATCAGCATTCCTATTATTTTGTGGAAGTGTGATTTTTACTAAAATATTTGTTCTGAATGCGCTTTTTTTCACATAAATTTATGTGGTTTTGCTTTAAGATTACTTTTATGTTATAATTGTCACCGCCTTAAGGTAGATTTTCCCGATTTTCTCCAATTTTTGTTCCAGGTGAGATTCAAACCCCACGGCATAGTGAATCCGGCCCTTTCATATTATAATATCTAATGCAAGGTCCAGTTGCACTGGGAATCCAGCAGTCTCGAGTTTTTTTATTAAAAGGTGACCTTATTTATTTACCAGCCGATCGTTTTCTACATTTTTCACGAGGAGGTGAGCCAAACGTCATGTTCATTCGATGAGACGAGGTAGCTCACCCTTGTATCATCTGACTATTTAGCATTATTCCACGTAATGCAATTTAACTGGTTGAGGTGGTGACGACGCCTCCATTGCACTATGTCTTATTCGTATTCCTTACTTGTAGGAAATGCAATTGTCCCGGAGTTATCATCTATAAAGTCCCAAAAAAATTATTAATAATATTAAAATTACATATAGTACATATTTTTATTTAAAATATTAATATGAAACATGTATCTATTGAATCTAACACGTGATATCTTTGAAAAAATTATGATCTACTGTGCTATTAATAACAGATCGAACAATTCATTTTCAAAGATTTGAAACCCTACTTTATAAAAAATGGTATAGAACTGAGATACTTTTGTTCGGAAGAAGCAGAACTTAAAGATGGTTTATGTCGTCCAATTTATTCTAGGCTTAACATAATCACTTTGGACGAGATAAATTATATGGTTTATTGTCACTTTCCCTCAATATTGCTACACGTACAGAAGTTAGTTATGTGGTTTCTAACTGTGTTTATTGTGAGGTATCAAATATAGTGATTTTAGTCAAAACGAATCGAGAAGATACTTTACCCCTCACACAATTCGAAGGATAACCTTGTTCACTTAATAATGTGTTTACGGATTCCGAGATTCGCGGAGCACTCCTTCTCCTGAATAACAACAGAGCAGCTGGCTTTGACAATATTAGTGGAGAGTTTAAAATACGCACCAATTCAGCTAGCAGAAAAGTTAACTTTTATATTCAACAAGATATTCAGGACTCATTGTTCAATTGACATCGCGATGGGAGCTCTACTTACTTTACAAAAACCTGGCAAACCTGCAGGTCCAATTGAAAATCTCAAGGCCGATCGTGGGTGACCACTTTGCGAAAAACATTGTCGATTACAACATTGAATATCAAATTCAGTTGACCAATACTTGTCACCAAGTCAAAGCGGATTCAGACTAGAAAGATCAACCGCTGATATAGTATGGAGTCATCGGTGGCTTACGGCAATATGTCAGAAAATACTGAAAACAACAATGTATATTCTGCGAGTCAACTTATCGAAAGCATTCGACTGTGTTTGCCGAGATAAACTATTGCAAGTTCTCAAGGACATAGTACGTTTTTTGCTGGCTGACACAAGCCTCATAGTGAAAGTGGGGAAGGGCTATTCGGAAAGATTCACGACCGGAATGGTACTCCGCAAGGGGACTCGCTTTCGCCAGTTCTCTTTGCAATCTATTTGGAAGCTACGATGAGGGACGCTGGAGAAGAATTGGGTCACTTAAATAATCATTTTATGGAATTAATCGATGTTGATGACATCTGCTTTGTGTCTGAGGATGTGGATGTACTAAGAACTGTAGTAGATAAAGCCACAACAATTCTGGAGAAGTGGTCTTTGAAGATCAATTCAGAAAAAAACAGAGTTAATTTCGATTCAGCGGTTACCGACACGGATTGATAAGAAATGGAGGTTTACTAAAAGGCTCTGCTTGTTTTTTGGGTGATGCTAGGTACATTGCTCACAGAAAGATGTTGGCATTGTGTGCACTGAAAAAGATGTGGAGTATTTGGACTCGCAGAAAATTACCTAAGATTAGTCCGAAACTAAAGTATTGATTAATTTAAACATGTCAGATGCTGGCACCTATCAAATCACCTCAGCGCTCGCGACATAATATACTTGTTTTTGTAGCATTGTCACGTAGTGATTCATTAGATAATAAAACAAAAAATAGCTTTTTCACGTTGTGGTCGTTGTGGTGCCAAGAAGAAAGTAAAAAGAAAAGAAAAAGAAAGGAAAATCAGAAAACTAATCAGTCTAAGTCTGACTCTGTCACTGCCCTGCTATGGATCAAGATACACTCAAAGAATTACTACTTTTACTTGCGAGGTCAAAGAGCTGTGCAAGTCTTGCGGATATTGCAACACGAATTGTACATCTTGCAGAAGATATTTCCACCTCGGGTGTGTCCGAATGTCGAAATTGGATGCGAGATCTTTTTACAAATGGGACTACGCATAATGTATGGATTCCGACCTCGCTCAGTGCAGCCATTCGACTGAATTCAGTCATCCCTCTTATTCTGGACAAATCGAACCATTTTTGTTACGCCTATCGGAGAGTCGGAAAGGTAGACGGATTCCACTGAGAATACCAAAGGCCGCATGAATTCTCGCTGCTGAATGCCTCACGTCATTAATTGATAAAGCCATCAGCATCAGCGACCAGGCCTCTTGGATTCGTCTACTAAGCTTTGGATCAGTGACCTTTGTAATTTCTTCCTTGAAGCAAGCTCGCAACGAAACACTGGCCTCAAAAATCAAGAAGAGTACTTCTGCCTTTTTGGCCACTTAAACGCAGCAAAACTCTGGAATCTAGCCTGAGCAAGTATTTCGGTGCAAACAGTTGTCTACAGAAGCTGGGAGTAAACAGGAAGATTCTAAAGCATTTCGAGAGACGGGTGAACCGAAAACTGATGGAAGGGGACGTTCGCGCAGCTGCAAGAGCCATGCCGTGTAGTCTCTGAGTTATTGAGAAAGGAGCACCCTGTTCCACCACCGAACCAGTGGAACTTGACAATGTCAGAAGATCTCCCGGCATTTACTCCCACGGAATTTGAAGTAGTGGGTGGAATATTGTCTTTTGCATCCAGTAGTTGCGGAGGCCTGGACGGACTGCGCCCAAGCATACAAAGGACTTTACCTCTGAAGCTACTGCTGAAGCTCCGCCGAGCCTTGTTATCGTCTATCGCCTTGCTGCTCACTCGAAGTTAATGGCGATACATGGATTTGTCAGTTACCCCCAATAAAAGGTCCAAATTTTTCGACCAAAACTACCTCTAGAAGTAACCGAATGTAACCAGACTGTACCATAGTATTACTTACAATTATAATGAATTTTAGTTATATTATATCTCACTTTTGAAAAAGTTTTTTGACCACGTGCTTTTTAGTTTTTGTGGTACACTTTTATTTCGATTTAAAGTGCTTAGGAGACATGAAATAAGTAGTTTATTATTGCATTTGTAAGAAGAAAAGTGTTTAAATTAACAGTTTAAAAAAATAAAGTTTTGATTTTTTACCCACGTGGGCTGTCTCCCAGTGTCCCCCATCTCAGGGATCTCTGGGTTCTTGTATTAATGCCTAGAAATGATTAAAGTTGAAAGTTTTTGAAATTAGCATTGAAGGTCACGCCACTTGACAGGAGTGATATTAGTGAAATTTCACGAAACTCAAAGTCTTCATTTGTGATCCCTGGGGGACCGAAGGTCAGGACAAGTATGCCAGTCTTAAAGGGGCAACATATATGCAAGTGCGTACCCGAAAAAAGTTGGGGCAAGTGGGGTCAAATCCCGGAGAATCTGTATCTATTCGGGGACCAGAAAAAGTGCTTGTTTTAAGCTCAAAATAACACTTTTAATAATTTGGTTTTAGAAATTAAAAAGCTATTTTTTAAATTGATTTAATAAGCTTATTTGTTAATTTGCTTTAAATATTTCAATAGCAAATGAGCCCCGATTTATTTGGAGTACCCACATGTCTTGACCACCTGGGCCCGACCACGTGGGTAATTTTTTGAGTGTCTAAATTTTTAAGTTTCCTAGCTTAGACACGTGCCTAAAATATATTAATTAAATAGAAAGTTATAATTAAGCCCTAAAACAGATTTTTAGGTTCAAATTTAATATTTAATGACCACGTGATCAGTTTTTTTTTTGTGGTAGACACGTGTTAAAATAAAAAATAATTAAATAGTATAATTAAATAGTTAATTTAAAGCTTTTATTTGGCTTTTTAACTGAATTTCTAACTCAGATGGAGATATCTAATTCTAGTTAGAGATAAGGCACGTGCTTAAAATAAAAAAAAATAAATAAAAATGTTAAAACAAAATTATAAAACAATCTCTGGGACTCGAACCCAATCTCAAATAGCTGTCTACCTAGTATTGACAACTGAGGTTTTTTGGCAAAAAATATTTTACTTAACCTATGTCTATTACTTATTTTTAGGTGTACATTTCCAGCTAATTTAATAAGGTGTAATTAAGCCGTAATTTCTTAATTAGTAATGTTAAAAATTTGGAGAATTCAACTCTGCCATTTCGGGTGCAGTCTCCGACAAGCAGAACAACTTGAATTTGTAGTTCGTCGAAATTGACTGTATTTGTAAGTCATCGTATTCACCACACTTCATCTTTGGCGTGGTGTTTCTGCTGGATTATTTATTCAAATGGAACTTTCGGGGGTAAAATCAGTCACAATCTTCTGTCTCGACTTGTCAACGACAAATTCTTCAAAGGAAATGGCTGAAATACTGCGGAATCCCCTCACATTCCTAACATAAATGGATCCCCTGGATACTTCTACGATCAGAAATCAAATTATAAAACCAGCAAGTGATCGAAGGTCGAAATTCTCTATTTGTGAGTCCGAGATCATGATCCCTCTGGCCATGAAGAGATTATTCCCATAATCAAGCTCAGATTGGACAATTTCAGTTCCTTGGCAGTAACCTTGTATATTAGAAGATAGTCAGTTATCTTCAGTCTTCATTACAAAAAACCTCACGAATTCCTCCAAGAAAATTGAGAGTCTCGTTTTGCTGGAGGCTCACATGAGTTATTTCCAGCGGACCCACCACTTTGGTGCAACCTCCGTATATGCCTCTGTACAACCTGAGTCGATCCACACCAGAAGAAGTCGACAAACCATTAGTTATGGAATAGCAGACTACCATACAACATAATAAGACCTTTTTTGCCGACCCTACTCCGTGAAATATGGGAATATGTCAGGAAAAGTGTCAGAAGCAGCGACATTACACACGAAATAACGTTCTTGGGTGATTTTCGTTTTAATATAGTGACCGAACGATTAATTTTTCCCGCTTATGATAATTACAGCTGTCGGCTGAATCTGGCCTGTAATTGAGAGTGCTTGAGGGAGTCTTGTAGACATTCTTAAGTGCCTTAGGACGATTAATGACAAATTGGAGGAATTACTGCTGTTTTATTAAATTTCATGTCAGATTTTAATGAAATTTATTTCCTTGTTGTAACAGTGCATGCAGACTTGGAGCTCGTATTATTCTGAATTATTAGATCAATTGAAACACTCGGATTATTCACCTTGAGGATGAATCATTTATCGAGCTTTAATTTGCATGCAATTCAAATTTTTTATTATTATTGATTTTAATAATTTAAAAATAATTAATTAACACAGCGATTCATCCAAAGTGGTCCTCACCGACATTATCGACTTTGCGTTGCCTCTCACGATTGCAACAGAAATCAACTGGAGAAGCAACCGGTTCACATGTGCGTCGTGGCTTTCTAGTGTAGCTAGGCGTTCAAGTTTCTTTAGGAAGCGAAACTATTTTCCAATTATTCCTCCAGTTGTCTCGACCACAATTGGATAGAACGCAAATCGGTCTCGTAGGGCTTCGTATTTCTTCTCCTTTGCCCTCATCGTTTTTTCCGCGACATGGAGTGTGTCTACCGCGCTTTCGACAATGTTGGATGGGCAAAGTAAAACTTGATAATTTTCAATTTATTTACAAAATTCTGTTTTGGTAACGTGCAGACTTAGGGATTGGCTTAGATTGGTGATACCCGGTTCAATAAGTTTTCTGAAATGAATACGAGTCATCCCACCTAAAATTTGCGGTGTTGATTTCATAGATCCTCAGCTTTCACGTCGAGTCATGGTGGAAAAGCAAAGAGATCAAGAACTTCTCCACCAAAGCATAATTAATGGGATTTAAAATCAATCGGCAACTCAAATATTAGTGAAAACATTGATTAAACAAATTGTTTGAATATTTCTCATTTATGACGTAATCTCTCCATATACCCATGATCAGGATGACGTAAGCGTAACTAAGACTTATTATAAGGACCTAACAGACTATTAGAAATGACCTGAATCGATGTTCCTCCCGCAATGAAGCGATCTGACGAGATAGGGAGAGAGAATAGTTCTTTTTCATGCCCACTGGCACTGGGTGCCCCCAAAATAGGATAACCGCATGACAATATGCTAACATATGTGAAAAATAACATTCTAAGATCCCTTTGCTTTATGTAAGTACGTAATATTAGCGTCGTCCCTGGACAAAATTAACTCCTTACAGGAAAGGACAAAGCTTTTATACTGAGTCAAACAAATTCTACTCTTCTAACTCCACTGTCGGAGCCGTCAATACGAAGGAATGGCCGCGGGTTACTCCGGTTCTGCAAGAACACGGAATCCACTATGTTTCTCCTTGGCGCAATCTGAAAATGTAAGACCTATACTCAGACATCAGTCCCCCATCGATTTGTTGCAAAAGGCAAAAATCCAGACACTTTCGGTAAGAGGTTGGGTCCCTCGATGAGCACAGGATGAAGATGGGGAAGTGGTAAGGGGAACCGTGATACCTTAAAATGCAACAGCTCAATACCACTACCGAAAGTCTTACAAATGTTAAATTGAAAAAATAAAAAATCAATTAGTAATATTTTTAGATTAAGAAACGTGAAATAAATTTTAGTTGTCAAAAAAATGATTTCTGTTTGTCAAATGCAAAACGCTTTCGTGATACACCGAGAACTATCCTCCCGGTCATTTTACGTAACGATCTGAAGGCCGTGAAAAACGATCTGGACTCGCTGAAGAACCTAGCTAAAAACAGAAGAGCTTGGAGCAACCTAACTAATTCTCTTATATTCTTTGCTGTACATGCGGGGCTATAGATATTATGGCTCTCGTAAAAGTGCTAATTATAATAAAAAGCGCTTTAAGTGCGTTTCAGACATTTGTGCAATAGAGATGTCGTCACCACCTCAACTTCAATTTCTTATTGACTGCGAATAAAATCTAAGAAACCTCTAAGAATTGAAAATTTTATTAATTTCCTTATTTTGGGAATTAACTATTAACTCCCTTGTTTCCTCCTATATATCAACAGTAATGGAATAGAGTACGATAGACCTCGAAACGTTAACGACCATTGAAGAGAAGGTTGATTTAGTCATAACTGAGTGCGAAATTTCTATAAAAGATTTTCCATGTATGCAAATATATGTGGACAGTCAAATAGAGGAATACATATCGTGCTTCATTCGAGGATTCATAGAAATAATATTTGCATCAAACAGGAAAATAAGAGTTTCGAAAATGAAAATGAATTGAAAATTAGTTTATGTTTTATTTCGAATTTAGAGTTTTTTATCAAAATTATTTCGTTGGTTTTTTTTCAAAACTCTGATAAATCCCTGAGATTTAAAATTTCTCAAATCTGTTAAAATGTAATTTTTTTAATGTGAAGTATAACGAGTGTTTTTTTTTCCAAAAAAGTAATATTTGTCAAATAATGTTTTAAAGAAATGTTTTTATTGAGAGAATGAAGAAATAATGTTTTAAACGACAAAGAAAAATATCCTCAACTTTATGTTAAATAAAATATTTTATTTATACTTGTTAACAAAAAACCTTGAAATGGCGCAGTGTTATGAGTACCAGACAGAATTGAGATACTTCCCTCTTGAATATCACTGCTACCTATTCCAGCTAGAAATTCAATGCACCTACGTTGTTTCTTAGCTTGACAAGTGTCGCTGTATCAATGATAACTCACTACGGAAAATCTCGCATCTCAGGCATGCGTCCAGATATAGCTTGATTGCCTGTCCAGAGGGATGTTCAGCAGACCTCGGCATCGTAGGAAGTCTCGGTGGCGTTCCGTAAGGTTTTCCATGATTGGAGGACGTTTAGTGTTATCCGTAGTAACTTTTTCGAAGATCTAGATAGTATTCTGATACATCGGTTTTGTAACACTTCCAGCTTGCTATGTGCCGATAGTGATTGCGAGGCAATACATGAAGAACAGTCATACTCGATAATCGGTAGAAAAATTTTTTTACATAGAAGTTCCAACGATGGGAGAAAAGTTACATGAGATTGTCTAAAAGCCTGAAGAAATCCAATTTTCTTTTAGATCTTCGATAATTATTGTAATTAATTTTTTTATATTTTAATTAATTAAAAAAAATAACATTTTTTTTAATTTGAAAAATACCGGGTAAATAATTTGTTAAGTAGTTGAAAGCTCATTACCAGAAGTTAGAATTACACATATTAGAATATCCCTGATTGTATTAGTAACATTAATATTTAGGTAAACCTCCTTAAGCATTGATTGAATTATTGGATAAAAAGAATGCTGAATCAATTGATGATCTATTTTTTTCGTTATATAATGAAAATATATGAAAGGAATAATGAATTGTTCACATTGGTTTAACACTGGTGGCTACACTTGTGGTGCCACTGGTGAATAAGTGGTGCCATTGGTGCTAAAAGACGAAGAAATATACTACGAGTTTGAGAAACATACTTCAGGCCTAAATGGAGATGTGTTGAAAGATGCCTTGTTTGTTCTGATTCACATAGAAGATCGCAGTGTCCGGTTACGAACAATAATAAGTCCTTTGAATTGTGTTCATCCATCGACTTTGCCAATTATGGAAGATGTCCCAAGGCTGTTGAAGCTAACATTGCGAAGAAAAACAAAATTGACCAAAAAGGAAAGAATCGAATGGAAAAATTTATTTCTAAAACGAGAAAATGCCCATAATGGAGAAAGGTGATTGTTTCAATAGGAAACGAATAAGAAATTAAAACTGGCTGGAATAGGACATATATAGAAGCTTCAATACAGAGAAGAGAGGCCAGCCACCGAAAAAAGAAAAAAAAACCAGAAGTAGTCAGGATAACCCTGATTAATGCCCGTTCTCTTTGGAAACGGGCCTCAGTGCTGGTTGCTATAGCCAGCACGATCCAGATGGGAAGTTCTAATTATTAATGAAACTAAATTGAAGCACATGGATTGGATTTAGCATCTGAAATTGATGACGAATACGAAAGAAAAACGAGAAGAATTGGTGATTTATTACATTGCTTGTGGAAACTCGCATTGTAATTGGGGCTTTTTACGGAGAAGAGACATACGGTGTCTCATGAGAGTGCCCGATATAGACGACCCCAAATCTTGGCTTTCCTCTTTAGTTAATGGCTCTTATTTTGTTTAGTTAGTTGGGGTTTTGCGAATAAATTATGTTATGAATGATAACACAGATAATGATACTTTTGTAAGTCCTTTAAATCAAATATTTCTCCATGGAGTGGAGAAAAGGTTAAGGGAGGTAATTTTAATATATTTGAACGCAGATACCAATGGAGATTATAATGCCAGTTATACATCGCTTGGGAGTATATTAATGATGATAACAATGGATGCGTGTGTGCCTAATGTGTTTGAATACTACTACTGCTGACGGAATTTCGCCTGAGGTAAGACATGAGGTGTTGGTATGTTGTCTACTCTCATTTCTCAAAAAATAAAAGCAATTATATGTCTTTGTTCGAATTATGTATGTTTTATTACGATTTCTAGCATAAATGTCATTAACTTTTTTGATTGACTATGTGGCTGTGTGTGGTCATTCTTTACATGTGGAAGTGCAATTGAGTGCGATGGAAGTAATTGTGGTCATTTATTCGATAAATGATGTATCTTCTCTACTCAGCAGGATATTGAGTCTGGTCTCAGTACACTTACTTGTCAGAGAGATTTCAAATTTTTTGGAGGGATGCCATTGAAATGATATATGCTTTGTTATTCAGATATTCAGTCTCAATTGTCATTGATCATACCTTCAATTTGTTGTGCTTTAAATGTACTGCTGTATAATTTTAAGCCACTATTAAGCTCTATTTTCTATAACTGGACATTTGACTTAATAACAGCCAGTTTCAAATCAGAATGGTCTGTATCAGAATTATTACTATGACTTGTTCTTTTCCATTTTTTTTAGTTGTTTTTTTGTATTTTAGGTGACATTGTCTGTAAATTATAATTGCAAATTAGACTTCACTCACATGACTGTTTGATTATGAGCATACAAAGAATGGATCCTCACACTTCATTAAATGATGTTGTTATTGACCTAATCATTAGGATTACTTCATTCTCTACTACAAAGTTTAGGATTATCTTTAAGGACAGGTTCGGTTTATCCATCATTACAGCCCGTCTGGAACTTTATGGTTAACAAAAATTATACATCATCTCACTAAATCGAAATCTACTCAACGACTGCAAGAATTTAACGCATCATTACAACTGCATCGTTCACCGGTGGACTATCATAATTTTTGTCAGGCAATGTTCTTCGTTAATCTCAATTGCCCGTTCACAGTTAGGTAGATTTTTATCATTAGTAGTAGGTTCAGAATTGAGTCTCTGATCAAAATGCCCACATCGGGACAAATGCACTAGATATATGAGTTGCGTTGTAAAATATATCACTCAATTTCAAAAAAGATATTCAAAACGCACTAGGGAGCTTACTGCTCGATTCCTCAGCGACTGTACGTGAATGTGTAGTTAAGTTGATCGGAAAATCATAAGAATTAAACCTTCGCTTATTGCCTCATATTATGATGTGTGGAAGGTCATAGTTTTATTTTTAAATATATTTTAGTATCGTAGTACTATTGTACAAAAGGAAGGTAGTAAAACAATTTATTATCACCAAAAATACACTGTAAATCACCCAATAGTAACAAATATGTGTGTCCATAATGATGAGGATTTCGGTTAGGTAGCAAATATGGATTATAACAGAAATTGGTGGTTATTTTTGGGAGTAAAATGAAGAATGGTTGTGATTTTAGATATTTAGATGTCCTTCTATCTTCTGATTTGTTGGAGACATATCTGAGAAGTGTAAGTCTTCTTGTTATGGTAGGTGTTGAATCAGACTTGTGTGGCATAACTAATGGTAGACTTTATTATCAGCAATCTTGTATGTGCAAATATATCAGTCTACTTTCAAACACTTGAGGTTATATCAGAATATATCCTACTACTTTGTGAGACAATTATAGGCATTATCAGAGTATTGTTATACAGAACACACTGGAAATTGATTAGGATAGTACAATAGTTGTGGTTGAAAACCCAAATTATGATATGCTAACACATTTGGAAAGGCAGGTGGTGTTTATATATTGTTGGATTGTTTTGCAGACATTTTGATATACCTGCAGTGATATGAATGTATTTATGTGATTTATTTACAAGCTGAGGATGAAACTCTGCGAGGGATTGTCGGTACTATTGGTTGGTTTGCCCTTGTATTTAGGTCTACTGACTCTTCGATGGCCCAAACTTATCCTGTGTGATAAAATGAGAAAACTTTACCTGGATATATTCAATCAGAAAATGAAAGCATGTGAGTTCTGGTTTTTGCTTTTACACAATATTATGTTTTAGATAATATTGAATCGTTTATAACTTAAAAGAATGTGTACAATTTTTTAGTTAGCGTAGAAATGAAAGCAAAGCGGCACAAATGTACAGTAATTGAGTGCTCAGTAAAAAACTACCCTTATAAGAATTTCAATTAATGTACTGTTCAAAGTTACCCATAATGAAGTAGTCTAACCATATTCATTTGAACCTCACTTGATTTACCTTAACACCGATGAGGATGACTGCATCTCTAAAAAGACGATTAATGCCAATAAGAGAAAACACTTTGATAAATGTTATATTGATGCTTATTTTAGGTTATTGCAACTGGAGGACTCAATCTTTGTTATGAACACGCACGATCTAGAAAAGTCAAAGAATGTGTTTCTGTCTTGGTGTATATTTATACCCATTTCAACAGAACATGTGATAGTTTATTTATTGATAATATTCTGTGTTTGCTCGACGATCATTTCTTCATCGATGATAATCTTGTTCACTTGTATTATTATTATTATTACCCCAGGATCACTGGTCAAAGAGAAAGAAATAAAAGTTCTCATCTAACTAAGTGATCCCAGCCGACAAAGGTGAGGACGAGTCCGGCGGGTCGAGAATCCTGAACAGCTCTTCTCATAACTTGTATTACACCACCGTTGATCATACGATGCATGTTATTCACTAAATTGATCTCATTTTTTGAGTTTTTGAGCCATCGCTTGAGGAATCATTATTGAAGTATTGATATTTGTTATTCTAGAAATTCTCAAAATATTCCATAAATTCATTGTCTTTTGAATATTTTTACAATTCTCAGTCATTTATACTTCTCGTAGAAATGAGAGAGTGGCTAAATAAGCTTTGAATTTCTGAGAAGTTGCTGAATATTTTAGTAAAATTAGCATGTACACCCACGTTGATATGGAAATTGATAAAACAGGTTAAACATATTTATAGGTGGAAGCAGAAAAATGTGACAATTACGACCTCCTTACAAGTGTGCTTTTGCTTTTCTACGACTGTCAAGTAAAGATTAACTCACTGGTTGGGTTGTGATGGAGTTCTCTCTAAGTCCTTCAAAAACAATATCGATAAACTATCTGTTAGGAGCAACAAGAACATACATCCAGTCAGTTGTATTGAAAAGGGCTGTTAATAACCTGAAATCTTCTTTAAATGCTGTCACGGTAAAGAACAAAAGACGCTGTGAAATGATCTCACAAATAGGGAATCCACCCTAAATTGTTGTCACAAGATGGGGAAGCTGGCTAAAAGTATTCAAAAATTAGTCCCAGAATTTTCCAGAAATTATTAAAATTGTTTCTGAATTTGAAAGAGATGGAGTTTTAATCAAAAATGTTTCGATTTTAATTATTTTAGGCCAGAAAACTCAGTTAATTATTCAATTGAAAAATCTTATGAAGATCTGAACAGCATAGAATTTTCATCAGATCGGTGCAATATAAAAAATTATATTTCAAAAAAACTTAAAAAATCTGGGATAGTAAGTATTCTTGATTTTTCTTTTTTAATTTTTTCGCCAGAAATATACTCGTACCTTCAAAATCGTTGCCGAAGCTCAGCCTCAGTTGAATGGGCGATATCTCCTTTGACGAAAATTCTTACTAAAAATCGAAACTTTAAACCTGAAAATGTTCAGGAAAATTTAATTTCGCATTACACTAATTGATTTCGTGTATTTTTTATAATGCAATTTTTTACAATTAAAAAAATTATGAAATTTTTATTTTTAAAATTCCAATTTCTGGTTTCCTGATAATTAGGCTTAAATACATATTCTATATGACGGGAAAAGCATCAAAAACAATTTTTAAAAAACGTACTATTTAATTTTCCTAATATACGCCCGTTTTTATGAACATTTGACAGAGTTTCTGTCTCGTAAAAATCAGCATGTTATTATGAGAGGCCTAAGAAGAAATCCATTCATAACAACATTAAAAGATACAGGATACCGAGGTCATCAACGCAGTCATCCACATTTTTTTTGAGTCAACTTCAATGAGTCTGATTTCACTCTTACTTCGCTCTCTGTTGAAGCGCTTAATTCATTCCAACGACGTGTACTTAACTTCCAGATGAGCTACAAGTAAATTAAGCATCATGGAAATGAATCAACTTCATCCAATTCAATCCCTATTAGTTGCCTCAGCCAAACCGATTCCGCATGTCTTTCTTACGATTGGCCAATTTCCCCCAGATTCCTTCAGGAAAGAAACGGTGATACTTCCTGTAGCAGCAGACGTTTCGATTGCCACCGGTACAAAACGAAAGCGGTCCTCATTTCGTTATATTTTTTAATGATAAATTTTGACTTTCTCTTCGACTTTATTCCCTTTAATGTATTTTTCGTCCTTAATTGTTCGTGTTTTTTAAACATTTTCTATTACTGATATCTTAAACATTTCTATTACTTATCAAATAAAAATATAATGAATGACTAAGTTGAAATCAGAGTTGACTCCTTTATCAAAACGGACATAATTGTTGAGCATAACAAGGCAGACTTGTTCGTTTTTGATAAAAGGAGAAACAAAATCTGGTCGAAAAATCTGAGAACTAAAAATAATTAGTTATATTGCCAACATGGCCGAGCGGTCTAAGGCGGCAGCTTTAGGTGCTGTTATCTCCGGATGCGTGGGTTCGAATCCCACTGTTGGTATTAGTTTTTTTCTATTTCCTGTTTATTTCTTACCCTTCTGGAACACAATACGCTACGAAGTGGGATATCGTCTAGAGTTCATTGATTTATAAGACCTGTTCATCCGTTTTCTTGCCGGAGTTTTGAAGCGCTCTCTTTAGTTTGCTGATTTTCGTCAATCTGGAATGAATGTCCTCTAGCTTTGAGAAGGGAAGCGCCCATACAGGAGTAACATACATCCCCCTCTCTCTGGAAAATAACGTTATTTAGGATGTGGACTGTACCGAAACCTTTTTCCAGTTGAAAATTCATTATTCCTTTTGAAAGCTTGGACTTTCGAGAATTTGAAAGTAAGAAAAATATGATATCCTCTCCACCATATTTCTTTTACGGTCGGGTCTTTTTTCTAAGATCACTTGTTTATTGTGAGTAAGGGAAACAGCAATTCTACACCATCTGCTGGAAAATAAATCGGAATATCAAACTGTTTTTTTGCCAGAAATTTCTGCCGGCAAGGGAGAGAAGGTAGGTCTTTTGTCTACAATTATATGTAGTTTTCTCATCTAGATGACCGGCATGAAAATTTAGGCACAAGAATTGCTTGTTTGCCGATCATAAGAAGCAATCATTATAGTAGGCTACTAATCTGTAACATTTTATATATTTTATAATAATAATTTATTTACTTTTTTAAATAAAAAAATATTTAAAAAACTTTTAAATCCCCTTGTGTGTTAATCACGTAATGCATAAAAATTGTTAAATAATGCCCGTACCATTTGGTTAATTTGAATGTCAATTATTTGGTGATTTAATAGGTAATATTAATTTTTATTGATTTTTATTTTTTAATTTTTCGAGTTTTTAAATAAAATACTAGCGTGGGATCAAATATCATCATTCACTATGTTGCAACGTTCAATTAAATTGACATTGAAAAGATTAACTCTATTAGAAAATATCCTGATGAATTTTATATCAACTCACAAGGAAATCTTTTTTGGAATTTATGTGGGACATTTGTAACTCTGGAACAACTTGACTTTTTCACAGAGGCCAACTAAGAAAACTCCTAAGGAAATCTCAAACAATAAATTGACAATAAGTCTAAACGTACTTGAAGCAGGCTGGCGTTTTTTTGGACATATTCTACGGATGGATGAACAGACACCATGCAATGCTGCCATGGAAGAATTTTTCGGCCATACTGTATCTCCTGCATTCAGAGATGTCCAAGAAATTGTCTTTCAAGGACACTCGCGGACGATAACGCAATGATCGGGAGCCAACTGATGGATGCGGACGATCTGGACGAAGTCAGGAAACGAGCACGACAACGGAAAGGATAATCGAAAACATGGCACAAGTGAAACCATAAACAGTTTTTACAGGTAACGCGAATGTGCTTTAACTAACAAACATTTGTAACTGCAAAAAAACAATTTTTATTGATCACGTAGATCGTCTATGAAGCATATAAAATACAGGTTTATTATTTTTATTACTATTTTATAGGTTTCAATAATATAAAACCCATTGACTTTCTCTTCCCATCTGCCGACAAATGGGACGATAATTCACTAAGGCTTTTGTCGAATCCCATATTCCCTTGCATAAATTTAACAGTAAAAGCATACGAGACTTGTTTGAGAGAATTAAACATAATTTTCCTTCTACTTACGCATGCCGAAAAATTGTAGAAAATTAGGCCAGAAGCAGCTTTACAGGTTTTATTTTCATTCATTATAAAACAGAGAATTTTTTTTGATTGATGAATCTGATATCCGAGGACAGAAATATGTCAATACACTTATTGGAAGAATTTCTGATCCCTAAAAAATATTTTTAGTATCTTGACGTCATTGTCTTCTGAGGCTAACTCTTCAATTATGTCAGATAATTGACGATGTTCTAAGGAATTTTGCGATAGATCGCGTAGACGCTATAGAACACATTCAGAAATTGGATTTCGGGGACGATTTATGTGGAATCAGGAAGTATTGGAATCATGATTATATGGCAATCAAGTACTTTCTATCACAAAAATGGAAAAACAACATATTTCTCCATATGTAAATTGAATTATATTTTTCTGTATTTTAATAAAGATTTTGATTAGTTTTTTTCAATACAGCCAGATCCTCTCCCGTGGCTTACACCTTTTTGAGGCGAGTTTGCTTCCAATGCTGTAGAGAAAGGCGTCCGTCTTCGCTTTCATGGTTCCAGTTGTCTCCACAGCAATGGGGTGAAATGATATTGGTCTCAGAGGGATTTGTATTTACGGATCTTCTTGGCCTTCGGCTGGTCGATTGCGGAGAGTGTGTCGCCGTCAGCTATCTGGCCCCTGAGAAGGTGTCCACACACGTTACGTCCAGACGAGTGAATTCCGTAGGAGTATGGGAACAGTGTCATGTCATCCGGCCTCTTCTCGTCACCTCTTTCTAAGCCCAAAGGTTCCAATTGGGCCTTAAATACTGCGGCCTTGAGGACTCGAAAAGTGATATCATTGAGGGCTGCGTGGCGCGAGACTCGACAAGCACTTCGTCGGCAAGAGAGTAGATGTAAGCCCCTAGTATCAACGTTCTCGCCGCAACGGCATTTGTGTCTCTGGCATATGTCCAGTCCTAGGCGCAATGCCACCCCGATCCTCAGGCTGTTTTCGTCAAAGAGGGTCCTCAAATGTGGGTACGGTAGGGGCTCGAGCCAGACTCCATTTCCGCGATGTGTGGCCGACTTAATGCTTGCTAGTCGGTGTTGGTTGGCGCTTTTCTTCGCAGCCTCCAGAGTGCTGGTACATGCAATCGAGTCCCAACTCTTCTGGCAAGCAAAGTTCGACAGGAATTCCAAGCCCAACTTTCCCCACAACTTGCTAACTCTATCAAGCTCCGAGTCCAAGGTATGTCCGGTTGCGTTACGCAGGACTACTTGGACCAAGCGAATGCAGCTCGCAAGGATGAAAGAAAGCAAGCAGGGCGGCTCAAGGGGGGATCTTAACCCAATCGAAAATGGAAATACATTATTGAGAAGAAAAAAGACACATGTGGAACCAAAGAGTTTTTTTCTACATTAAAAAAAATTATTTGTTTAAGAAATTTATCATTAAGTCAAAAAAAATTTTGAAATTTTAAAGTCAATAAAGTCAATTTTTTAAATCAAAATTTCCGATTTATAAGTCAAAATAAAAATCGCCTACTTATAACTTAATTGAACCGGACAGCAAATAGATAGGATATGATCTCATAAAAATTATTACAGAATTGGAGAAGAGCTAAATGGCGGAATAATACGGAATTGGGAACCGAACGTCAACATCTAAATTGATTTTTTCGCTGAGTTTGAGTTGACAGAAACATAAACACAATAAATTCGACGCAAAATTAATGAGAATACTATTTTTCGTCCCCCAAAAACAGAAAAAGGAAATTTTTTATTATAATTAATCAGTTAAAAGAGCACTAAACCTAGGGTTCACGAATTGTAAGACTGCTACTTCTAATAGTAGCAATCGCGAAGCCATTTAGTCATTCTTTGATTTTTTGTGACCAATTGGATCATCAGACGGACTAGATCGTCCGCTTGTATTCCAAGGATTCCTGACTGCTCAGCAGCAAATAGAAAAATAGGTGATCCTCCGAAACGGTCCTCAACTCTTATTCTGGACTAAATGTATCTATGACACCATCGGGAGCTGTGGACGTTTGGAAGACTTATATCTTAATGTTCCGAGAGAGCGACGCTAATAGAAACCGTATTCAAAACGTGTTTTGTAAAAGCACTGGGGATGCTATAAGACATGATGCCTCAAAACTACGATTATACGGTGCTTTGCTGAACGCCTATCCTATACCGAGATTGGCATACTGTTGGTGATGACGCATTGAGAATTGCTACTCGATGCGTCTTGATCTTAAGTGTTTGGGGATCGAAAATTGATATTTAGAAAAATAAAGCTATTTAGTCCCAATATATTATTTTTTAGTATTTTTCAACCACTTAAGCAAATTTTCTAACATCAGTTTTTTAGACGCACACATTGATTTCTTTTTAACTGCAAATAAAACAAATAATTTTTCAAAAATCAAAATGACCATTTCAGACTGATCCTTTCAGGTAGTTGTTCTCGGATTTATCCTGTGATCACAATTACTTTTCCAGTCCCAGTTAAGATTGTACATCAACTTTCAAATATTCAAATGTAAATGCGTGTCTCAAAAGGAGGGAATAACTCCATTATAATTCCGATTCGAGTTGAGGTACAAAATCAGTGAGCGAATACTAGATGGGTACTATACAAACCCTCGATAGCATAACATTGGACCTAAGCTAGAGATGATTCTCATAAGTTATCGTTTTGACGTCATGGTTGTAAACGATAATTTGAAAAAGTCAAAAAAGTTATCAAACAAAAATATCATAATTTCATAAAAAATAACCATCAAAATTATAACAATAAACAAAATTGAAGCATTTTTTAGTTCAGATCATACTCACTGCATATGATTGTGACGTACTCTTCCTCCTGTCCTTCCAAAAAGTAAGGGATCATCTCAACGTGTCTACAAAGATATACAATTCTGTAGGTATCTCCAATAGATGATCAAGTACTCCAAGTACTCCAAGGAATTGAGATTACATAGATCCATAGAGTTGATGGTTTCAGGAGATTGTAATACTTATATTAATATTTGTGGTAGTCGGTCTTTCTGTGAACCTTCAACCTCGCATATCCACTCTTCGAGTAAACAGCCTGAACGCTTTCTCAGATCTCTGATGTGAAAATGGTAACATATACTTCCAAAAAAGTATCAAAACAAAGTAATCATGGAAAAGTAATCAAGCAGTCATCTAAATTTGATACTGATTTGATGTTAACAAAACCAAAATATTTAATTATTTAAAATATTTAATTAAAAATTATTTTAAATTTATTTTACTTATTCAAAGAATTAAATGATTTTTATTTTAAATGAATGTACGATTTACGTTAAAAAGGATTATCTTCAACTCAAATTGGACTCAAACTGGGGAACCAACCTATCAAACAGGAATATAGAAAAAATAAATACCTTCCAAAAAATGGCCAGTAAGGGTTTGCAAAGGTTTTCTTGGACACCTCTAAACCCTTTGAATGACCGCAACATTTCTATCATATTTATACAACCACAATATCGTCCATACATTTAAAACGCATGTGCTTCGTTGTCTAATCCCTTTCGATGCTGGGAAAGTGGATGAAAGGTTGATTTTCGATTTGCATCTGCTTGCTACGATAATAAAAAAGAACATAGCTAGACAGGATTTAAACTTTTAAGTGATTTTCGTACTACTCTCTCAGCCAGAGACGTATTATTTATACGTCGTAAACAAGAAAGTCATATATGTGAATGGTCTCGGTATGTATCTGCAGTCAGTGGATTCTATTAATGGGAAGGTTGGGTGGTTTGGATTAACGATTGTCTGCTATTATGTACGCTCCTCATTTTAAGGTGACCGAGAATCACCACTATTTGTTAAGAGAAAGACAGGTGATCCGCCATCTATTAGTATTCTCATCAATGAAGATGAAGAACAAGCACTGCTCTTTAAGATCTCTGAGCCGTGCCGTGATTGCACTTTGGATCTCGCTTATTAACATCTAAACCACTCAAATATTTAAAAAAAAACTACATGTTGAGTATTTCCTCAGCTTCTCCATTACGGAAATTTTAATAGAGCTGTATCATTATCAACCCCACTTATCTTATACTTCAATTAACGTCCTCTCATTAATGTGATATAAAATACTTACAAAACCAATTAATGGAACTCTAATCAAAATTTGGGAGTAAAACGTTTAAATAGTTCATTTTTAATTTATACGCATCACATGCATAGATTGAAGCATAAAATCTCAATTGTTACGAAGCTAAATGACATAACTGTAATTTCTTCAACCCCAGAGTCACCGAGGTCATATAAGTGCTTTCAGTTTCTACGGTCGTAATCAACCCAAATAAACCACATAAGTCATCATGTATTGTGAAGCACCACATTAGGCCATGTTAATTCAAAGCAGTGAACAGATAAAAGAAGCCTTCGACCAGTCCTGTCGGGAATCAACCCAATTCCCATTTTAACTGCTTTAGAAATAATCTCTCGTGGGAAATATCACTAGCAATGTTTGATAAATTAAAATGATTATTGTTCGTTTTGTATCTTATCGATCACATTTTACAAATTAAACTATTAATAAATTGTATCGAGAGCTTTCCTCCCATATTAATAGCCACAACAAAAAGTCGAAACATTTCTGTTGTGTTAAACCGCACGTATAAACCGAGCATATTATCTATAGCTCCGCTCAGACAAAACACACTTTAATTAAGTAAAGAACAGTTATCGTAACTAATCGTAAATCTTTTTTCATAAACTCTTGTACGCCAAGAACATTTCGAAGTGCCGCCAGACGTCCCAGGTTATTGAAGGAAGATTTCATACTTAATGTTCCAGTTGACAAGAATCCCGCGGAACGTGGACCGTTTGAGAAACCATTGGTATTTCTTCCCTTCAGTATTCCCGATTTTCTATGGTGGATATACTTATGATAGTAATAAGTCAGTCACATGTGCTATATTTTAATATTCCAAGTGTGAATTATCTATTGGGGCCTTACAAGGTAGCTTTCCCCAATAACCTATTACTAAACAAGATCTCCTTAAAGTAACTGAGGACATTAGACTTAATAAAGCACTAATCGACTCAGCAGGAGGGAGGCCTAACCCATGAGTCTTCTTAAGGATGGTCGAATGAAATGCAATATTTTTATAGTAATTAAGTCTAACTAAATGGCTCTCTCGAAAACCATCCTAACCTGTCAATTATCTCAAGTCTTAGTTAATTTTAGTAAACCACGGATGACAACTTCATAGCAATCAATAATTAATCATTTACCATATAAGCAAGCACCACATGGTTGACTATTCACTACTACGAGACATATTATTTTACAAGTCCATTTGTTGTATTCCTCAATAGTCTTCTTCACTAAATAAGAGACAAGAGGAATCCCCATTTCCGAGAGTTCATAGATGTGAGTGTTTTCTCCGAGATCAGATGACCCGCGTAAAAACCAGAGTCTGTAAGCATGTATTTTCGGTTTCCGTGGTAATTACATAGCGCGTGTAACCCGAAAACTAACAACAACGTGATCCTTCATTTTATCTTGTCACAATCAAGCTCTCTTAGTCCATCTAAGTCCTCTCCCTAAGTCGGCTCACAATCTTTTGAAGGTTTTCGTTCAGGACCCTCGGGAAAGTGATTTTTAGTCGTCCAGAATCGGGGAAAACAACTCCCCCATGGCCACTCAAGAACTTAACATATGTTTAAAGAACCTAAGCATTAAATTATAAAATACCCGTTAAAAAAGTTCATAGTAAATCGGAAAATGCTCTCCAATAATATCAGTGTCTACGCCAATAACAAATTTTGTGGTTTATATGTAGTGTTATCTCTAATTGATGACCGGCCTCACTAACTTGTAGGAGGCCAGTAGCTGTTAACTAGGAAGCAGCAAATGCCGGTCGCTCCCATAGATTGGTTAGTCCTGACATTGTAGACGAACGTTGTGCTAATTCATGACATTCAAATAGGTGATTTATTGTCAACACGTAGAGTTGCAAAAGGGACAGAGGTCATCATAAGTCGGTGGAGAGTGGTGGTGCCAACATCATAGACGAGTCAGGTTTACCCGGAAGTCCCTCAGGAGAGATAGTTCCGATTGATCTATTGGAGAATGGGGCCAGTATAGTATTTTATTATCATCGAGTCTTCGGATGCATCTCGTAGGAACAAAATCGTGTATCTTTTTCAGACGACTCGAGCTCATCGAAGCTGAAAAAGATGATGATAGACCGCCACTTTCCTACAACAAAATCAATATATGATAATTTATTAGTTAAAAATTAAATATTTAATTTTTATTCGCTGGTGAATAATTTTATTTTTTATTAATTTTTTGAATTATAATATATTGATTTTGTTGCAGGAAAGCGGCGATCATCAACTAAGTACCTAATGGGTGCTTATATCAAAAATCGCAAATTTGGTATTTTCATAATGAGAATTATAGTTCATTGCTGAGAGATATTCTAGTTGGCGCACTCCAGTATGAATAGGTCGTCTTCCCATCTATAAATTTTTTCCTGTGACTAGTAAGTTAGACTTTAAGAAATTTGCGAATTTTATGGGCCGAATTAATCACCAATGAAGATGGATCCTTGAGTTAGAGCTTATCTATAACGACTATCTGATGCACTAAGAAATCCACTAGGAGATCCATATTGTAACCGACCTCAGACTTTCCACAAAGATGTCTATGAGGTATTACTTCAAATAGTTTAGGTCGAAAAATGGTGTCACAAAAAAGTAAACCTTTCTAGTCTTCTCTGAGGGCAGTATAGTCTACCTACAACTTATATTATTTAATACGACCAGCACAAATCCAATCAACTTCAAAGCATTCTCCTAAATAAGAGAATAAAGGTCCAAGTCCATAAATATCGATTTGTATGAACCACCAAGGATCATAGTGGAGATGTTCGTAGTGATCAACAAAAGCGTTGTTATTCGTTAAATGTATTCAGCTTAGCGAATCAAAGAAGAATGTTTCTAAAATAAGAATCCAGGTGACCAAAGTTTACACGGGGTGGTATTTGTACAGTTGGAGACTAATTCGTAGACGTATAGAGTAGTAAGCATCCACGTAGCATAGTGGTTAGGTGTCGGGCTAAAGTGGCTTGATTCTCGCTGCTGTTCACCTGGTGGAAGGTTCCACGCATTTACGATGCCAAAATGGTTTGACGAGTGACGCCGTCATCAGTGGATACTCACTGTGGAACTGGATTGTCTAGAAAAAACCCACACACAAGAAAAAGAAAAAAAAGTGAAGATCATTCCTTGGTTCTACGATTAGTTAAAATTAACTGTTTTTTACTTGAAAGGCAATACAGCCGACAGATTTGTCACTTTAAGGAATACATCTTAACTAGGATAGATGTGGAATGTGACTCTTCCTTGCTAATCGAGTTGATCCGTTTCATGAATTTTAGTGGTCATTCGATCAGTAATGGGGTGGATTATTTAAAAGATATTTGCAATTTTAATTGTGTTTCTGTGATCCAAGAAGTCCTCTCAGTAGCTATGCGATAAAATTGCTTTCAAAACTCTAAAACATAAATTTCCTTCACGTGGTCGAAGGACATGAATTGGGTTACAACCTTGGCATCGTACACGTGGATGAAATCATAGCTGTCTGGTGAGATGTATAATTATAGGACGTGAGCTATTTGTATTATTCAGTAATTTTAAACTTTCAAACTGCTCGCGGATGAAGAAAACGGAAATGCATAGGAAATCGATATGTAGGAAATGCGATGTCGAGGATGGAAAAGATTGAGAAGATTGCGACTGTGGGACTCCTTCGGAATGTAAATCTATTTGTTGTAACCCACAAACGTGCAAATTCTATTACCGGAGTGAATGTGCGGAGAGGAACATGAAATAGTGGTTTGGCAAAATATTGCAAATTTTCAACAGTAAAGTATATTGACACTGTTAATCTGGCAAAATGTACCAAAATTGTGCAAAAATAGGAATAGTGAGACTGAGGACAGTGGAGATTACTTCAGTCATTGTCAGACCTTTCATTAATATTAAGCAGTTGAGAATATATCATTTGCTGTTATGTTGATCATAACAGTTCTCCTTCCGTTTTGTTATATGCTCGTTCTTCCTGGAAGTAAGTACAATATAATGTCCTTTTTACAAATATCCTCTTATCGTGTAAAAATTAATATTTTTAGCGGAAAAAACGAATTTTTTAAGTTTATGATTGAAAAAGACAAAAATGGGAAACTCGGCATCAATCCCTAATTTTTGGTGACAAACAAAATTTAAAACATGCTCTATGTTATTCAAAGTGTAAAAAAAATTAAATTTTTTATTTAAATTAAATATTTTATTATATTTCTAATTGAAGGAATAGGTTGGAAATCGTTTCATTTCCTAAAGAAACTTGGACGCCTAGTTACACTAAAAATCCACGACGATCGTGAAACCCGGTGGTTTCTCCAGCTGATCTCTGTTGAAATCGTGAGAGGCAAAGCAACGTTGATAATATCGATGCAACGTTGATAATATCTATCTAAGTCCTCTCCCTAAGTCGGCTCACAATCTTGAAGGTTTTCGTTCAGGACCCTCGGGAAAGTGATTTTTAGTCGTCCAAGAATCGGGGAAAACAACTCCCCCATGGCCACTCAAGGAACTTAACATATGTTTAAAGAACCTAAGCATTAAATTATAAAATACCCGTTAAAAAAGTTCATAGTAAATCGGAAAATGCTCTCCAATAATATCAGTGTCTACGCCAATAACAAATTTTGTGGTTTATATGTAGTGTTATCTCTAATTGATGACCGGCCTCACTAACTTGTAAGAGGTCAGTAGCTGTTAACTAGGACGCAGCAAATGCCAGTCGCTCCCATAGATTGGTTAGTCCTGACATTGTAGACGAACGTTGTGCTAATTCATGACATTCAAATAGGTCATTTGTTGTCAACACATAGAGGTTGCAAAAGGGACAGAGATCATCATAAGTCGGTGGAGAGTGGTGGTGCCAACATCATAGACGAGTCAGGTTTACCAGAAAGTCCCTCAGGAGAAATAGTTCCGATTGATCTATTGGAGAATGGGGCCAGTATAGTATTTTATTATCATCGAGTCTTCGGATGCATCCCGTAGGAACAAAATCGTGTATCTTTTTCAGACAACTCCGGTCATTAAGTCTGGAAAAGATGGATGATAGACCGCCACTTTCCTACAACAAAATCAATATATGATAATTTATTAGTTAAAAATTAAATATTTAATTTTTATTCGCTTGTGAATAATTTTATTTTTTATTAATTTTTAAATTATCATATATTGATTTTGTTGCAGGAAAGCGGCGATCATCAACTAAGTACCTAATGGGTGCTTATATCAAAAATCGCAAATTTGGTATTTTCATAATGAGAATTATAGTTCATTGCTGAGAGATATTCTAGTTGGCGCACTCCAGTATGAAGAGGTCGTCTTCCCATCTATAAATTTTTTCCTGTGACTAGTATGTTAGACTTTAAGAAATTTGCGAATTTTATGGGCCGAATTAACTTAAGGCTCACCAATGAGGATGGATCCTTGAGTTAGAGCTTATCTATAACGACTATTTGATGCACTAAGAAATCCACTAGGAGATCCATATTGTAACCGACCTCAGACTTTCCACAAGGATATCTATGAGGTATTACTTTAAATAGTTTAGGTAGAAAAATGGTGTCACAAAAAAGTAGACCTTTCTGGTCCTTTCTGAGGGGAGTATAGTCTACCTACAATTTATATTATTTAATACGACCAGCACAAATCCAATCAACTTCAAAGCATTCTCCTAAATAAGAGAATTAAAGGGCCAAGACCATAAATATCGATTTGTATGAACCACCAAGGATCATAGTGGAGATGTTCGTATTGATCAACAAAAACGCTGTTATTCGTTAAATGCATTCAGCTTAGCGAATCAAACAAGAATATTTCTAAAATAGAATCTAGGTGACCTAAGTTTACACGGGTGGTATTTGAAACAGTTGGAGAGTAATTCGTAGACGTCTAGAGTAGTAAGCATCCAAGTAGCATAGTGGTTAGGTGTCGGGCTAAAGTGGCTTGATTCTCGCTGCTGTTCACCTGGTGGAAGGTTCCACGCATTTACGATGCCAAAATGGTTTGACGAGTGACGCCGTCATCAGTGGATACTCACTGTGGAACTGGATTGTCTAGAAAAAACCCACACACAAGAAAAAGAAAAAAAAAGTGAAGATCATTCCTTGGTTTCTACGATTAGTTAAAATTAACTGTTTTTTACTTGAAAGGCAATACAACCGACAGATTTGTCACTTTAAGGAATACATCTTAACTAGGATTGATGTGAACGTGACTCTTCCTTGCTAATCGAGTTGATCCGTTTCATGAATTTTAGTGGTCACTCGATCAGTAATGGAGTGGACTATTTAAAAGATCTTTGCAATCCTAATTGTGTTTGTGTGATCCAAGAAGTTTTCTCAGTAGCGATAAGATAAAATTGCTTTCAGGACTCAAAAACATAAATTTCCTTCACGTGGTCGAAGAACATGAACTGGGTCACAACCTTGGCCTCGTACATGTGGATGAAATCATAGCTGTCTGGTGAGATGTATAATTATAACGTGAGCTCTTTGTATTATTCAGCAACTTTAAACTTTCAAACTGTTCGATAAAGGTCCAGCCGAGGAAGAGACGGAAATGCATAGGAAATCGATATGTGGGAAATGCGAGGATGGAAAAGATGAGAAGATTGCGACTCGAAACTCCTTCGGAATGTAAATCTATTTGTTGTAACCCACGAACGTGCAAATTCTATTACCGGAGTGAATGTGCGGAGAGGAACATGGGATAGTGGTTTGGCAAAATATTACAGATTTTCAACAGTAAAGTATATTGCCACTGTTAATCTGGCAAAAAGTACCAAAATTGTGCAAAAATGAGAATGTGAGACTGAGGACAGTGTAGATTACCTCAGTCATGTTAGACCGTTTATTAATATTAGCAGTTAAGAAGATATCATTTGCTGTTATGTTGATCATAACAGTTCTCCTTCCGTTGTTATATGCTCGTTCTGCCTGGGAAGTAGGTACAATAAATAAATTTTTTACAATATCCCTTTCGTGTAAAAATCAATATTTTCTGTGGAAAAACGAAATTTTTAAATTTGTGATTGAAAAAGACAAAAGTGGGAAACTAGCATCAATCCCCGATTTTCGGTAATAAACAAAATTAAAAACATGCTCTATGTTATTCAAAGTGTAAAAAAATTAAGTTTTTATTTAAAATTAAATATTTTATTATAAATTCTAATTGGAGGAATAAGTTGAAATCGTTTCGCTTCCTAAAGAAACTTGGACGCCTAGTTACACTAAAAATCCACGACGAACGTGAGACCCGATGGCTTCTCCAGCTGATCTCTGTTGCAATCGTGAGAGGCAAAGCAACGTTGATAGTGTCGATCGGGACCATTATACAATCGAGAACTCAGGCTAATGACGTTCAACGTAAGTGGAATATCGAAAGATTGGACAAGGAAAGTACTTGTGACGATCTCAAGAAATACAAAATATCTATTGGCTGCCTACAAGAGACGAAAATCTTAAATGAAACAACTACCGACTGATTCTCTTCCCGACTGAATGCAAGCACTCCGGCATGGAATTTGCCCTACACGTGGATTACCTCAAAAAACTACAACGCTATTGGAGAGTCAACGACCGAATATGTGTCCTACAAGTCGAACTAAATGATTTATTCCCGTCCAAGAGTCTATTAACTGTCATAAATGTCTATGCACCACACTGTGGACGAGTAATCCATAACCCTGGTGATCTCGATGAAATCTACTCAGAACTATCAAGTACATACTCTAATGATGCTTCTCGTCCCTTATCTTTGTTGCGGGAGATATGAATGTAAAGGCCGGAATGCGAATGGGACCCGAAGAATCCTCTATTGGAAGACACGGGCGTGGAAGGAGAAATGCATCTGGAGCCTCTCTGGTGAACTTCTGGGAGGCAAATAGCCTATTCCTGTGCAACACGGCCTTCACGCACTCAGTTCGCCACAAGACGACATGGCACGGACAAAAAAAAGACTCTGTCGGGGATATCGTGAATATATAATCAAATCGACTGCATTATCTGCCGAAAGTCTGATAAACACCGGCTAGATGATGCACGTTCCTACCAGGGGTTTAATAATAATATAACCAGGCTAATTTTATTTCGTATCATAGAGACAAAAAAAACTGAGTGGACTGGATGTCATATACAAACAGTTCATTAAGTCTACAATGGAACACGAATTTAATGTCTGTGGATCTAACCTTGCTGCAACGAGTTTGGACAAGATCTAAAAAATTCAGGTAAAGACAGCAAACCTACTAAGGAAATCTTCCCATGTGGGAAATCCTGCACAGAAACTTTGAAAATACAATAGACGCGACTGGAACAGTGCCCCTGCGAAGGACTCGATTATGCGGACTCCGTCCATATCGGAAATGCGTAGAAAGCAGTCGAACACGAGAAAAGATGCAAAGACTGTTGAGGAGGCCGAAATCACTTGAATTTTGTTCCAATACACAGTTTCAAAATACAGTTTTAATACACATAACTCCTTTTTCAAAAAAAAATTTTTCAACATAAAATATCATATTTTTCATTAATAATATAATTTTTACAAATAAAAAAAATTGAATAATTGATAAAGTAAACATCGAAAAATCAAATAGTGGAGAATAACTCACATTTATTGGTAACCAAAACTATTTATATTTGACATTTTGATAACAGCCTTCAACACCATTTGATGAATCAAATAATATTTAATAATTGACAAAGTAAAACGAGTAAATTTAAATAATATTGAAGAAAATGTATGACAATACAACAGAAAAACACAAGAAAACAAAGATAAAACAAGAAAACAAACACCAACCACAGAAACGTGGCAATTACAAGCCAAATAAAATACTAATGTACTAAAAGGTTCGCCATATTGTAACAATTTTTAATAATAAATTTTAAATTAATATAAATTTGTCTAAATTTGTCAAAACTGACTTTAATTAATGAATTTAACTATAGTTGTGGAAAAGAACATGGGTTATTATTAATAATTGATGCACATTGCCTTTTGTAGGATTGTGACGTGGCCGGAAAACGGAATTCATGGATTCCTTTCACAGAGAACAGCTTCATCATATCCTTTCCTCCTCCCGGAACCACCACAGACTGCCGATCGACATTCTTTAAAAGAGATCGAGGAGCATATCGATTTATCGCGAGATCCTAGAGGCGAGATGGAGGCTGTTTAGACATACACTTTGTCTGGACCTGAGGACCCACTCAAACGTATTTGGAGGATTACTTGTAGTGGACGCTCCGCTTTTTTGAGGTCGAACTAAGACAACTTTACCGACCATCCTTGATGAAGTCGGGACATAAAGAACTAATCTGGCAGAGTGGTAGTAACCTTTTGCTATTGATGAATTAACAATTTATTAAGAGAAAGTCATCAGAAACTGTAGACAGCACATTTGAATATCATCTGAGATTGTAAAACGAACTCCTGATAATGTTTATCGACCAGAGAATGCTAGAGACTGTTTTTCAATGTCACGGCTTCTCTGAAGAGGAATTCCTAACCAATCGACTTTGTTTTGCTTTGGAAAAGGACAGACTAAGCGAATCTTCCTCCATTATGACCCGAAGGACTACGGTCGCAAACTAAAAAGGGAATATCGCAGTGATTGATATTATTATTTTTGTTAACAATGTCATTTATAATAAATTTGTAAATTTAAATTTAAAATTTGTTATAGTGGGTCTTAGATTTCACGTGAAACTATGTTCAACAATTTTAAATTAACTGCATGTGAGATTAAACGTTAAGTTTCAGGCCGAAAATAGACATGGGACATCAAACAAGTCAGAGAAATCAGTGAGGTCATATTCAGAATCTAAAATGATGATTATTTTACGATCCCTAAAATCGACGCATTGTAAATTAAACTGACGACTCCGATGTGTGATAGGTATTTGGCCTTCTGATTATCATTCTGCGAATAGATCTCAGCTTTTGACAGTCAGGACTATACAGAAGACGAAGAATTCTGAATAACCAGGTAATAACGTTTAACATGATATTGAGAAGGTAACTCTTAATTTTATTTATTTCTGAAGCACTGAAAATAGAGTTAACATTTTGATTGAAAAACCAGGACCCTCCACTTCACAAATGTTAGGGGGATAGCAAATGATTCAGTAAGTGGCACCCATATATTACTGCTTGCATGATGTTTTTCTGGAACAAAGATTAGGAAGGGAAATGTCGATCATGTAATCAGGGGGAATCGAACCGACGGATTATTGTTAGTGGTGACGTTAACCAATTTGTGGAAAGACATAATAGTGAGAATATGAGAGTTAGAAAGACACCAAACAGTCCGTTAACGAAAGCCATGATATATCCATGTTACTATTAAGTAATGATACAAACTGTAGATTTCGATCTCCCAGAAAATATATATTTTCGAATCCATGTTTCGCTGAAAGAGGAGTCGCTCTCTATTATTATTGAATGGAATGATACAAATTGAAAGTTTGTGAGTTAATAGTTGGTTAGTTAATTAGTTAGTTGCCACGAGCTCGTTACCTTGTAGGAAGCTGGACGTGTGGAGGTGATATTTATTTATTTCCTCCCTGTCCCTTCGAGTTGAAGAAATCGGTTTCAATCAAAAACGTCATAGTCATATTATATGGGGCTTCTCAGCTACAAGAGAAGAAACTCCTCGTCTCCGTTCTTATTGTGACTGTGCATGAGGATTCAGGAT
The DNA here is from genome assembly GCA_011109175.1 of Dicyema japonicum. Lineage (NCBI taxonomy): Eukaryota > Metazoa > Dicyemida > Rhombozoa > Dicyemidae > Dicyema > Dicyema japonicum. Next base: position 247,986 of record RDEW01000034.1, read on the forward strand.
ACACGTTAAAATCTTCCATTAACTTAAACCATATTCTCGATAATATCTTTAACGTCGATTAAAAGAAATATCGAGAATTTCTACCAATCTGGCCAACCAACTAGCTTACCAGCCAATTGGCCGTTCTACTTTATAATAATTATTATCTCAACTATATTTAAGTCAGCCTAGAAAATTAAATATACCATGTTCTCACAGGGAAATTGATCCAGCGAGTAAACAAGTTAAAGATCTTATAAGGGATTACTTGGATAGCTTCGCCAGAAAGATACACTAAACCTTCACATCAGAAGAATTTTATCAAAATAAATTAACTATGGACAAAAATAAGAAGATGCTTAGATCTACAGGCCCACTGGGGCTAAATGCATACATCTGTATCTGTCTCTTAAATATGGAATTAATAAGATTAGGAGACTCAAGACACACTCCGTGAAGTCTATTGTTGCGAGCGAGTCAGTGGAGATTAGAGTGGATACAACAGTAGCCAAGGATACAAAGGTACAGAATAGCAAACCAGATATTTTTGTGTTTGATAAAAGGAGAGACATCACGCTGGTCGATAGGAATCACCTTTCAACACGCATTAAAACAAGTAGAAGAAGTAGAAAAGCTGCAAAAATCTGACCACAAGCATATATTCAGACAATTGTGATTAAGAAGACTTTTTAAGCAGAAGAGGGTAGAGCATAAATACGGGTTAGTCACAGCAGAAGGCTTGTGGGAAACTATTATCGACATTGGAATGATTGACAAAGGACATGAAATTACTTGAAAACTAAAATGATGAAATTGAGGAAAGGGAAGCTCACCGGCCCAAACTATTTACTCTAAGTGTGGATGAGCCTGGCTCTTTAAGAGGAGTCGAATTACTTGAGGCAGACTTTATCAGTTGTAAGTCTGGTCTACTCAAATGAGTCGTGGTCAATGGCCATTTCCAACTTCTCTCTCCAGAAGCTGTCCGTAATCCAAGAAGTTGCCAAAAGAGTCATTGGCCGCAACTTTGTGTTCGCCACTTGGAAGCAGTTTTTATTGGACGACAACGGTAGTTGGTGAAGGCAGCTACTCAGCCTAACAACTACCTCTACGAAAACATGACCAAATACCTTTAAAGCGACCCAAAATACGAGATAACCATATTTCCTTTCTGGAGAACCATCCAGGAATCTCGTCCATTCTTTTCCAATTAATATCAAAAATCAGTACCTCTGACAGATATTAAATGCAAATCTCGATTTTGCTCATTCTTATGACTCCAAAATAAGTTCCCTAGGTATATGGCCTGCACCGAAGTTGACTATATATACTCCAGGAATTACCTGGATATGCTATTTATTAAAGATTCTCCCAAATCAAAAATTCAAGATCCAAGTCTAGAAAAATCGAGATGTTCTTAGTGGTCAGCAAAGCGCTGTTAGTCGTTAAATTTATTCAGCTGAGAAAATCAAAAAAAATGTTTCTTAAATAAGGATCAAGGTGACCAAAGTTTACACAAGGGTAGTAGGCATATACGTGTACAACGCCTCCGATCGAAGTGAGTTATCGTATTTTAGTCATGTTGTCGACGACGTAAGGTCAAGGTGTGGGTTGTCTAATGCTCCGAAGAGGAGCTTATGAAGGTTTTTAGGTTGATCCTTTAGATTAAATTAATTTTTTGTAATTCATTCAACCCCTTCGCGTTCATTAGCTCACCAACACCAACATACTTAGCAGACAAAAAGGTCTGATAGTGCCTAATTGTGTTTCTAATGTGGCGTTCTTCCTAGCAGACACGCTATTATGGTGTCGTGCATTCGAACGCTAACTTAGTTGACTACGTCACTGCCAAATTTTAGCCTTTTCTTATTGCCTGCCTGCACATGGACATAGTTGTATCTTAGTACTCCACGGATCGAGACATCCATCACATCTTTTAGACTCGAACTCTGCAACATCTATGTAGTAGTTCATCAGCGAGGTAGCATACTCAATACCATGAAGAACTTCCATGTATTTAGAGATCTTACATACAACGCTGACGTTCTACGAATTCTTTCAGTAATGTGCCGCTTTGTCTCAGACATGATAATGGACTTTGGAGATTCTGTAATACCCAGATATTTACATCCTTCGTGTTCCTCTAGGACTCTTAATATTATAAGCAACAACACAGAATCACATTAGCTATAATTCTATTCGTGATGCTCTTTTATGATCCTCGCTACTAGTCTCTCCCACTTTTTCCTATTCGATACCATACTTCGAAAACTACTGAGGTCTTCACCGTCTTTAGTGCTTTGTTTACAAATATCAAATCACCATTAAGGACCTCGTGAATCGAAGTTTCCGTAAAATAAATTCCAATTTAAATTTATTTTCCCACGATTTATTCACATCAATGTTAAACACTTTTTTGAAAGACTGCCTTGAATCCGAATGAGATATTTTTAACATAACTGATAGTCGTCTCTCTGTAATGCAGTCAGACAAAACTTTGTGGGCTTCATAACCTGGCATGGAGTCTTCCTTAGAAAAGAAATACACTTGAATAGATTTGAGTACATCCCAAAGTCAAAGGCATAAATCTAACATTATCAAAAGAGGTACATATGATTATATTCTTATAGAGTTCAATCACATTCTCTAAATCGGCAAATACTTGTATATGATCATAAATGACCCTCGAAATCAGAGTAAAGTTCATTCTGATAATGCAAAGTCTTCCAAATATTAAAAATTTATACTTCAATGTGCCAGTTAACCGGACAGTAGCCACAACCCTGTACAAGTTCTGTATTGTATTTGTTCCAGAATGGTAATCACTTTAAGATGAGAAGAGGACTCATGTGAACTGTTCAAGTAAACGGAACATCAAAACTGTAACCATCCAATCTGACGAACTCCTCAAATAGGTGGCTGTAAAGTCTGTATCCAAATTATAGTCAAGGAAACAACCTATGCCATGACAGAGGTCAGCAATTTCGACGCAGGAATGTTGGTATCTGTAATTTTGAGTTCGGGTTGTTTATCCCTCAAATTCCTTGCAAATTGACCTGCTAAGTGACACACACTAAAATAAATCTGAATGATGACAAAAATGTCAAAACGACAGTGGGAAGCCGAAGGGTAGACCAAATATGCAGGACCAAGCTGTTTGATTGAATACGTTGAAATTCAGAAGTGTTTTAATAGTCACACAAAGGGATGGAAGATAAACGTATTGTAGATACAATCTTTGAATAACTACTATATAACCCCCAATACTATTTTGTTGTACATTATGTTAATTTTAAATATTCATTAATTATTTTAAAAATTTTTTTTAACAATTAAACAAATGTCAGTTGAGGAAACCTGCTGCGTGGATTGCGAACGAGTTCTCTCGGAGTATGGCTATTCCAATCTTTTGTCTTAGCCATAACCCTTCTCGTTGATCCCTTTTCTTTCTGGCAAGCAATCCTCCGAGTTCTTGCAAGAATTCAGCCGTCATTGGACCAACGGCTCCCGATGATTCGGTCGCAACAGGAGTAAATCGGTAGCGATCCCGAGGCAAGAATATTTCTTGATTTTTAGGTTTTCCGCGGTCGAAGCAGCTGCTCCAGGTGTCTGAACAGATTTAAAAATGTTCGTGCTTGAGAACGTGTCTATGCAAGTTGCGTCCCAGACCAAAGATCTTCCAGACGTGAAGGGGAAAAGGGTCATCCCGTCAGGTCTCTTCCCATCTCCTCGATCAAGACCCACTGGTTCAAGCTGTGCTGGGAAGCCTGAAGCCTTCAGAGCTCTGACAATCACATCATTCAGAGCAGCATGACGTGGTCCCCTTCCGGCGCTTCTTCTGCAGGACAGCGGGTGCAACCCTTTCGCATCGACTGTTTTCCCGCTTTGGCATCGGTGCTCCTGGCAAACGTCTAGTCCCAGCCTTTGTCCGATTCCAATCCTCAAAGAATCGTCGTCCAAAAAGGTCCCGAGGTTTGGGCAAGGTATTGCACCAAGCCATGCTCCAATCCCTCGACTTGAAGCTGACACCAAACAAGCCAGATGATGTTGATTTATTTCTTTTTAAGGTCTTCCAAAATTTTGGAGCAGACAATGTCTTCCCAATTTCTTTGCTTCGTTGTGTCTTCTGGGATTTTGAGTCCGGACCCGTTCCATTTCCGACAAGCTTCGTCAAATGACTCATTCCAGCAAAGTCCAATTGTGTCATGAAGGACTTGCCGTGTCAAATGGCTGCAGCTTGAGAGAGACGATAGGTATGCCGGGTACGCAACCTCCAGCACCGATCTCATTCCGACACCCCAAATCCAGAGGGAAGCTTGCATTGTTTCCAACCAAGTTTGTCGAAGTGGACGTTAATTATTGACTCGACTGTTTGCTTGAGAGACTTGTCCATTGAAAGTAGAATGTCATATGTTAAATAATCTGTCCCGATGACACAGCTATTTATAGGGTTTCTTAACCAATGACGTCACTGTTTGAATCAATAAGGTCACTCCCAATAAATAACGTCAAAACAAGAAATGTGTGGACAGTGAGCCTTGAAAATCAGCAAAAGCGGACATTCTCATTTTGATTAATTAGTTGTGACTTTTTGTGCTGGACTTACCAAAGATTGTAATCCTGTGGTTAATGTCGAATAGCATCACGTCCGTGGTAAAGCATCGGGTCGGGCTGATAGGTTAAATTTATTATTATAAATCATCATGAGACGAAATTTTTAATTTTCAAAATAAAAACATGATTGGCGTTCCAAAAGACAAAAATGAGAGAACTTTACATCAGTCCCTTATTTCAAAGGAAAAAATTAAAACATGCTCTACGTTGTTCAGATTGTAAGCAAAATTTACGTTTTGTTCAAATTAAATATAATCACATTTTGTTTTTATTGAAAAGTTTTTTACGACTCTTTCTGCTGACGAGAAGTATACGGTGGTTATGCTTTGTCGCTAGTTGGACAGGGAGAAACAATCTGGAGTAACCAAGAAAAGATTAAAGTCATGGAAAAAATTGTCGACATTTGAATGGAGGAAAAAATTTCGTATGGACAACCAAATGTTTGAATAGAATAGAAGGTCCTTTTACAGGAATTTGAATTCAGGACAAAATAATATTAATACCTCAATTGATAATGAAAAATGCGCAGATTTTTGGGAAGAATTATGGAAAGGAGGAGTCAAAATTCGGATCAAAATGATCACTGTTAATAAAAAAAATATGAACGGTTTATGGCTGATTGCATCGATCTAAGCAATTTGGTTCATTACTATTTAAATCATTTTGGCCGTGACAGGGTATAAAAAACCAAATTTACACCATCACGAGAAATAAAGTCTATGCTGACAGGTATAACTGTTTTAATTAATGTAGTCTTTGATCTGCATCTACCAATTCTATGGAAAATTAGGAGAATATATACAAATACTGAAAAAAATGGTTTTCTATTATAACAATTCTATTCATGAAAAACCCTTCATATGAATTTAATGTGTTCATGTGGACTTCATAAGGAATAAGAAGTAAAGATGAAATAGAATGTTTTCTCCGTACATGAATCGGTAAAAAAACGTTTGATATAGCAGACAATCTCTATGATGAGAGACTAAAATACGAAAATTCATCCAACATCCTAGTGGAAATTTCAGATCACACAATGAAAACAGATACAAAAGCGATAATCGACAACATGACAGTTGACTCAACAAACATATCAGACTGTTGGCGTGGATATCCAACTAACAGTTTTGTGCTCATAATAAATATTTTTTTAATTCCAATAAAATTTTGACATGGTAATAAATTATCATATTTTCAATAATATATAATTTTTACAAATAAGAAAAAAATTTGAATAAAAGATCACAGTAAATACCGAAAAATCAAATAGTGAAGAATAACCCATGATTATTGGTTACCGATATATTATATTGAGATTTTGCTAGTAGCCTTCAACACTATTTGATGAATCCAATAATATATATAATATTGAATCAAATTTATGGCAATACAACAAAAAATACAATAAAATACAAAAAATAAAAAATATAACCAACCACAGATTCGTGGAAACTACACGCCAAATAAAATTCTAATGTATTGAAAGGTTCGCCATATTGTAAAATAATTTGTAAAAGAACCCTGGAGTCTGCGGGATACCCCGCCATACTTGAACCTGTTGGCCTGGACAAAGGAGATGGAAAACGTCCCGACGGGATCACAATTTTCCCATTTGAAGAGGGGAAACCTTTGGTCTGGGACGCTACTTGTGTCGACACACTTTGCCCGGCCAACATTGTCGGGAGCGCAGTAGACACACTGTATGCCGCGGAAAAAAAGATGAGGACAAGGAGAAGAACACGAAGCGCTTCGCTACTCATTCGCGTTTTATCCGATTCTTAAAATAAATAAAGTTTAAATAAATTTGTCAAAATTTGACTTTTATTAATAAATCTAATTATAATTAACTGGTGACATAAGTATTAAACGAACGAATTTATGGACTCCTTTCAGAGACCAGCTTAAGCATATTTTCTCCTTCCATTGGAACCACTACAGACCGCCGTCAGGCATTTTTTGAAAATGATTGATGAAGATAGCGATCCATGAGGCGAGATGGAGGCTGTTTCGACATCTACTTTGTCTGGATCTGGGAACCCCCCAAACGTGGCTACAGTGGATTACTTTGTTATGGACATTCCGCTTTTTCCGATCGAACTAAGACAACCCTCCTGGCGTGTTTTGGATACTATCATAAAAGAGTAGTTTCTTGTAAGGATTGACATCAAACTCGTCTGGTTCTAGGTAAATTCATAGACGGTAAATTCAGGTCACCAGGTTGGCAAGTTCCTAGATAGAAAAGGTCGAAATTTTAATTTTTTTATATTGGGTGATCCCGGCCTCTAAACAACCATCTCACTTTTGTTCGGTGTTCGATCTGATGCGCCTCCTGTGCGTTTGTGTTACTTGTGGAAACTCTGGAGGTGTCATTTTTGAATAACAGGATTAATAAAGATTTACCAACTTTATTTAACCAACAATAAAAAAGTTAATATATTTAATAATCAACAACTTTCCTCAGGCAGGTTCGATTCTGGTTGCTTAAACAACTTTGAGAGCGCCTGTCCAATTGAACCCACTGCCCATGTGGCATCTCCGGGCTCTGCCTCCTATACTCCAGTGTCAGGCTCTCTAGGGTTAGTTTTAATACAGTGGAATGTAGATAGGCTCTGTCTGTCTCCAAGCAATCTTGGTACAGATCTGCTCCCTCCATTTACTTGGTGGTCTGGCTCGTCCGTCAATTCCTCATAGGTGATCTGTAGTGCACAGCACTAGGGAGATGTAACCCAATGACCTTATTGGCTTAGCCTCTAGCGCATAAGCCACAGCCTTATTGATACGGTTAACAATACTCCGTTAACCATTCTATGAGGGATCTTGCGGGAAAATCTACGGTCCTCAATTGGGACATTTGCCGCTGCAACGAGATTCTGCGCAAAGACCTCACAAGCATGCTTGAGCTGCAACGTATCACAGCTCTGGTGCTCGTGTTCTCTTTGACAATTGTGGTTATCAGGTCCCTGCCACTTTAGACCAGTACCCTCTTTGCCTACAACCAGTTTCTTGAGTTCAATCATAGATTTAGCAGTACTAAATCTGTCACTGCAGAGCTCCGCCAAGTATGGCCAGCCATTCCAGGGCATTCGGGATAGCCTGCTACGTACCTGAAGGACTACCTGCCACTTCCATTCTTTTGGGCCAGCGCCACAAAATTCTCGGATATAGCAAGAATTATATTCTTACCATCTGGTAACGCAAGTGACCCTTCTCCATTTTTCTTTTCAACATTTTTACCAACTCGAGTGAGTTTTAACGCCACCGAATCGAACGCACGTTGCATGTAGTCATAAAATAAAAATTATTATTTAAATAATTTTTAAATTTTATTTTCTAAAAATATGTTTTTCAGCACGTTGCTTCTTGTGGTGGTTTGGTTTTATTAGAAAATCTTGCTTATTTGATTTTCTAAGCTATGTTTATGCTATAGTCTGTATTTAAATTGTTAACAAATGCATAAATTCAATGATGTCTGGAATTGCCGTATGATTAGTTGATTACTATCTACACTCTCTGAGAATTCTGCATTTTTGGTAGAGTTAACAAAATGTTTCCTATTACATAATGTATGGTTTAAGATCTTATATAGGACAAAAATTCTAAACCACCTGAGTGTGGTCTAGTCGATACGTTATTCTAAGAATATGATTTTGTCGACATATCAAGTCAAGATTTGATCTGACAAATCAATTATACTTTATTTTGTAAAGTTAATTTTTTTAGTGAAGAACAGTTGTCATAACTAATCGATAAGAAAGAACCAAGATGAATAATTATAAATGACATGCCTTCCCATAGAAGCAACGATACTGTGATCCTTGCTTATACTGACTACATAATCTTGGCAACAAGAGAAAGTATCGACTGGGAAATGATGTCGGTGCAGGCCATCACAAACCAAGCATTTCCCCCTAGAGAAGGGGAAGACAGTCCAGACGCTTTCTATCTCAACGATCCATGCCCACCGGTTCCAGAGATGACGAGAATCCAACCGCCTCAAGAGAGCGCTTCACAACCTTGTTGATAATGGCATTCCTCGGGAACCGCTTACTTTTAAGAAGGCACGATAGCGGATGAAGCCTGCCGATCGACATTCTTTAAAAGGGATCGAAGAGTACATCGATTTATCGCGAGATCCTAGAGGCTAAATAGAGACTGTTTAGACATATACTTCGTCTGGACCTGAGGACCCGCTCAAACGTAGCAATGGAGGACTAATGTGTAATGGACGCTCCGCTTTTTTAAGACAACTTTACCGACCATTCTTGATGAAGACCTTAAGGAAATCGGGAAAAGCCTCAATGACGGGGAAGATCTTGACAGACTGAAACATGGCAAAGAGACGTCAGTTATGTAAAAAGTAACTAGTAGTTTAATGGTCCGATCATTAGTCCTTTCTAATAATAAATAAATAAATCAGAGATAATTTTGGCTTCACGTGTAGATAAATTTGCCTAATCAGGCCTCTCAGACTGGACCCGACTACGCCATGTAACAGAATAATGGAAGAATATTTCTACTACGCCGGAAGTCGCGGATTTCGAGGCAGACCAAGAAACACACTTCCAACCTGCTTAAAAGATGACTACGAACAAAATAGTCGTAAATTGGTGACAGCGGACGATCTGGATGATGTTCGAATGAGGGCCAGGAACAAGATGGCGTGGGCGAGGATGGCGAGGAGGATGGCTGTAAAACATGGCTCAAGCGAACCCCTTTTTAGGGCCACGCGAAAGAGCTCTTAACTAACTAACTAATCAGGCCTCTCTATGACTAATAATACTGCATTTTACAAGGAGCCGTATTAGCTATTGCTCCTCCTAGTCAAGACACCCACTTTATTTTTAAGCAAAGAAAAGTAGTCTAACTAATTGTAGAGGAAGAACTAATAAATAATCTTCACTTCTTTTTTCCTTTTTGTTGAATGAGAGTCCTTTATAGACGATCCAGTTCCGCTGTGAGATGTTCACTGATAAGAAAAAAGAACGCTCTGTGGAAGAATATTAACAAAAATCGATTAATTACAAAAAACCAATTAGAAAAAGTTAAAGAACAAATAGCCAAAATTGTAAATTATAAGACTGGGACGAGGTTTAAAGCAGTCCGATTAATAAAGAAAAAAGAAGCTGCATGACAATAGAGTTGGCAGAGGTTATCACAAAAATGTTAAATAAAGTTTTGAAGGAGACTACGAACTAGATATTGGTAGCGGGTGGTTAATTCACCTACCGAAGCCAAGAAAACTAAAAGGACCTACATATAATCTGAGGTCAATTATTATATTAACGACATTACGGAAAACATTATCCCTTAATGCTGTCCATTAATTTATGAACATTATCATCCCCTATGAGGTTCTTAACTTCCAAAGAAATGTCCACGCATTTTAAGCATTCCAGTGAAAAGTTACTCGTTTCTTCGTTTTGGTATGTCTGTATATATTTATATCCAGGAAATGTAGTGGGACTACTTTTAGTAGTTTGACCTCTTAGATAAGTGCAATATCAATGGTTTTTTATTCTGCACATTCATATCCGAGGCTACTGTTGAATCCACTTGAATCTCACAAACTTGTTCGCAGTAATAATCTACATGGAATGTTCCTTGAGTCTCTTGTCTTCTTAATTATATATTGACGACACATGTACAGCCACCTCATTATGCCTTCGTAGGTAATCGCTGTTTAGCATATGACCACAGTTTTCCGCAAAGTAGTCGACACCTTTCCTGGCAGAATTACAGAGCTATAACTGATATGACTCCTCGAAAAGTGCGAATATTATTATTATGAAATGACTAGTAACTCAAATACTGCATTTATTCTTATTGAGCAATGATAGTCTCTGATTCTCTTGGAGATAACGATGCTCCTAATCGTGAATTATTAGTAATTTATAGGTTCTTATGTGATTATGCCCTAGATATTTCTAATTACCGAAAGTATAGCAGTTTGAATGGCCGGGAAGGAAAGTGAAATTATTGAATGATACAATAAATCTATCAACAAAGAGAGTTTCTTAAACTGACAATAAAAAATAATTTAAAACGCAAAGTGGTAATATATTACCATTATCAAATTTTACTTTTAAACTTATAGCTTTTATGGAAGGTTAACATATATGACTGTTTAATCACTATTATCTGTTCGAGAAGTAGTAGACCGTCTTCTGGTCGTCAGGACGACATGATTATTGTCTAATTCTGTACAGATACGAATCTATATGGTGAAAACAACGTAGGCACACCAAGTTGAAACTTACTTTTTGACACGATGAATCATCAAACGCTTCAGCTTTCGAGGTTAAATTGAGAAATAGGTCCAACCTCTTCCATTTTCATCACACATTCCACCATCGCAGAAATAACTTCATTCTTAGATGGAAGAGTTTTCACTTTGGAAATCTTCATTGGTGACTTTATTTATACTCTTCAGAGAAGCTTAATATTATTTGTTTGAAAACTTATAGACCAGCAAGAAAGAAGGTGTTATAGAGAGTATATAGAAGTCATACAAATTTGTTAAACGAGCTTATATGAGTTCAGTGAAATCTGTTTCATTATCCAATTCACAAGGTGAAAGTGCAATATGAGACATAGGTGAATTCATATCCGTTGCTAAAAGGCCACCACCAAAACCTTCAATTTGTAAGCAGATTACAAAATATTTTTTAACCAAGGCGTGAAAACAGATCCAGAAAGTTTTGATTCCTAGATAAGTGCAATATCCACTTTGATTCTGTCCGTGAATTGAACCTCTCTTCCGAGGGACATCCAGGTAAACCTGGATCGTCTAAGATTTGGGTACCACCCCTCAATAAAGGCGTATGTACGTAAACTGGATTATCTAAATATGTTCCTTTTGCGAACTTTCCAAGTTGAAAACAAATCACTATCTTGAATGTCCTGAATTAGTAAACGATTCGTGTACAATTCGAGGACTGAACGATCTATGTGAGCAACCAGTATTTGCAGCGTCCAAGGAATGAGGCCAGGATTACTTAAGGAAGTAACTAACTAACTAACTTTAAAAAAGATCCAGCCATCGTAAGATTGATCAATTTCGGAGTAACAATCTAATTATTTTAGTCATTTATTAATTTTATTTCCATTGTTTCATTATTTAAAATAATTATTTAATCCAACTAATAAAATATTAATTATTCAAAATGAAATTTATTTTAAATATCATTATCTTAAAGCATCTAGTAATAATACATCAAATGATAATGTAGTATAAATTTTGCTCGATTCTTGAACCAAAAATTTGTTCTGTTTTCTACACAAACCGTATAAATCTTTCGCCTTTTACTAAAGATTTCCGTGTGTAGGGATATCAGTGAATATCCATTTTTTGTGCCTCTTTTGAGGTTTTTAAAAAAAAAATTTAATTACACCATAACATATTCTACATTGATTTAAAGATCCTTTAATCTCCATGCACATAAACAGTAAATCGAATATACGCTCCCAGGATGCATGTCCCATTATCTTAAGGAAACGAATCGATTTCTCCTTTATTCTTCCATTTGTCTCAATGAAACTAAACGTCGATGTTTTTTTTTAAATAAATGCAAAATTTGGCTAAAATTGTAGGATTAACGAAATAATTTTATATGAAATAAACGTCAAACAGTCCACGCTATAATTCTGTTGATGGTTCTGTGCCTCGGATTTTTTTTCCAGGATGTGAAGATCATCCTTCCGCATCAGAATCTGTCTAATTTTTTGACCACGCGTTCAGCTAGCGATCCGTTTATGTTGGGTATTATCTGCCACATGAGATCCATAGAAGATTTGACTGAGGGTAGGGAAGTTGAAAGATCGAGTCTCAGTTGTGAACGGATCCCAATCCCTCCAAAACAAAGTGGTAACTTTTATCGGATCCAGCCATTTTCATAAAATGAAATATTAATATTTCTTCAACGGCGCCTCTTAACCTCTCTTGGTTCTTAAGAAATCCATGTCCTTGAAACAGGATGCTGTCCATAAATAAGTAGATGAGGCGTGAGATGGAAATTCTGGGGGAAGATAACTCTGTTATTAAGAGTTGTTAGGTTGACGACAATAGTTATACAGATTCATAGTTCTTTTGCAGGAAAGTTGGAACTTTCTTGTGATACAGCTGGAAGCCAAGAAAAATCAGTTTGGAGCTTAGAAATTTACAAGTTCCTCTGGCAGCAATCTTCACGTCAGGCGTCTAAGGTACATTGTCTATAGCAATGGATCTTAACCCATCTACAAACTTTTCTCAAGGCAATTGATTTTGATGCAAACAGAAGTTCACGGACAGAATCTGAAAGCTCTTCCGATGAATGTGGTCAGTAAGAGACTTTATTGAATTGTTTAGGGTGTTTCCCATATAACAGAAGTAAGGTCCTTAATATGGCTTAATAGGCCGGAAAAACAAAGTTTAATTTTATTTAGTTGGCAAAGGGTAGGAAGGATGAATTAATTCAAAATTTCTGTTAAAAATATTTGAGCGTATAAATCGCTGATGAACTAAACAAAGCCCTCCATGGTAACTAGTAGGCTGTGAGCAAACGAATTAAGTTGCTAGTAATTATAGTAATTTTTAAAAACTATTGAGTAATTTTCACAGATATTTATTAATTGTTAAAACAAAATAAAATAAAGAAACACTCATACAGTGGCCTTCTTGACTGCTTACCTATTCCCTCTACGATGGCGAACGAGATTCGTTCAAATAGTCAGCAGCGCTCACGAAGATCTCTTGTGGTTATTATGGTGGCACTCTAGTATTTTGAAAAGAAGTGCATTTTATCTTGGGACTCCCACGAGACTGGAGGAATACTTTGTTATGGATGCTCCGCTGTTCCCCAGTCAACCAAAAATAACCATACTGACGAAAAAGACCCTAAAGAATCGGTAGACGCCTCACGATGTGGAGGACTTACGAGACATGACGAGGAGTCTCCAAAAATGGAAGATTTCAACTAGTAATTGATTTTACGTGTTGCACATGTCACGCCTATGAGATAGCGTAGGTGCCAATAATAGTTGTAGCTGTGTGTAAAAATCCATGATATGTTCTTCATAGCTAACCACATATGACTCGTATTTTAAGAGCGGTCAGAATTAATGATCTAACATGTAATTCCTCGTTACTCCTCCAGGTAGTTTATCTGAATATTCTCAAAGACGAGATTTGACCCATCTACATGTGTTGATACATTCTCTCCGAAGAATTTGGCCGCTTTAGTCTCTGACCTAATTTATGCTTTTGAAAAAGCCGAAGATCACAAGAGAAGAAAGTACTGAAGCATTTCGGAGGATCACTTGTTTGTCCCATTTGCTGTTGAAACGTAAGGAATTTTTGGCACACAAGCTGAAGATATAGTCCGAAAGATAGGCTCAATGATCCAAAGGGTCATCAAGGATCGACATAAGACTGGATGGCTTCGGGAGCGTATCTCAATAGCCATTGTCAGAAGAAACAACATGGCCATTCAATCTTTCTAAATTAAGTGCTCTTTTAACTTTAATTTTTTTATGTTCAATGATTACGTTTGCAAAAAAAATTTTTTTATTCAATCATTTAAATCAATAATGTTAATTCCTGACAAGGTCTCCATTATCGGCTGCTGGCATCGAGCACGCATGGGAGTTATTTCTCATTGTCATGAGCTTAATTTTCTGGAAGAGGCATCGTTTCATTCACTCTTCCGCTGTCCTCCAAGCAGTCTGATTGACATGCTAAAATCAGTGTGCTCGGGCCAAAAATGCCAGAAGTCTCAATTTAGATCTACTGTAATTTGAACCAACCCCCAATGCCAAATACTTTTCTTTTTCAAAACTTCAGTTCTTGCTGCGAAACCCGAGCGCGAAAATGACTTAAGCAGATTCGCTTTAGTGAATCCTGTCTATATCCGCAATTGTGGTAACCCCTCCAGTTGACTAATGAAAAGCAAGATTCTTTTTGTTATCAGCTACCCATTGGGCGTCTCTTACAAGTTATCAAAAAAATAAAGTAGTTTTTAAATTTACTGATGACTTCTTTACCAATTCTTACTACCTCCCCAGAAGTTACGAGGTGATTGAGATGAAAAGCATTTTTCAACTTCCTTAGTTCACCAGAGTACGATGATCTTTGAAATGTTTTAAATTACTATAAAACCTTAATTTTCTTTTTCTTTCAATGAGAAAAGTCAGATATACTCAGAAAGAAGATAAGTGACGACAAATTGAATATATCCAGTTCTCGCTACTGCAGATGCAGAGACGAGTCCTTCTAATGTTACACAAAAGTCTTTAAGAACCATAGGTAAGTTAAGAGAACTTACTGTTATGTAAACTTGCAGAAATACATACACAAGAAATAGATAGAGTTGTGAAAATTTGTAGCCGTAGTTTCATCAGAGACATAGCAACATCAGTTCAACATACAGCAAAGCTCATTGAACTACGGTTCACTGACATTTTAAAGTTTGTAAGATATTAAAAGTTGATTAATCGTTACTTTCGGTCACACGGTTAAATCGATTTTACGGATCGTTCTCAACCTTAAATCATTGTCAACTGGTCACAATGATTTATTTATTTTGTCTCATTTTGAACGTCTCAGAACAAAGGAACAACTAAAAGCAACATTCAAACGTATGGAGATGCTGGACTCACAGACATCTCTATTCCTGCTGAGAACGCCTTGCCAGCACAAAAATTAAGCTACGTTCTTTGGGGGCACGTTGTTATCAGAAAATGCAACACCTCAAACTATCGATTCCATCTTCAGGACCACTATCGAACGTCTTACAAATGTTAATTTTGATGACCAAGGGTGGACCAAGCAACCTGACCTGTTAGCTTTGGTAATCTGGGAATCCCCTTACTAAATGATTTAGCACGCCCTGCGTATCTGTTATTCTTGTGCTCCAGTCAGTATTTGATCAAGATGATTCTCTAACTCCAAACAGAATCGATGGAGATCAGAGATATGGAGCATCTGAGAGTCAAGATGCCTGAACAGAAAGACTGATAGAGGTCCATCTGCGAAGATAAATATGAGAGGCTTCTGAACCAATCAAGCGAACACCAATGTGCTTGTCTAGTCACTGGAAGATACAAATTGAGTGGCACTGATCAATGCACTCCCAATCGGTAGCGTCGGTACCCACCATGATGACGATACTTTCCTCACCGGTAATCGCCACATGACAGCCTTATTGCTTTCATACAATAACTACGTAACAGCTTAGAATAACACGGTGGCTCTTTCAAAACATTAACTCGCGATCATGAGAGGTCCTTTTTTCACAAACTTCATTAGCAGACTTATTATAAAGTGGTCTGAAAAATGAAAATCTATTAAAATTATTTTAAAAAACCAACCTGCTATATATGTCGATGACTGTTAAGATCCATTCGGTAAGGGATAACTCGTCTAGAAATAACATGTAATAAATATAATTTTTCTGCATTTCATATTGGGTTTACGAGGAGTATGCGAGCAAATTCCGGAACTTGCGTAGATACGAAGATTTGCATTTACGTGAAAACTTTTGGGAGGGAAAGTGAGAATTTAAACACAACTTTGAATGATTTTTCAAATAATATCATTCTTCACAGTAAAATATCGTAGTTGACATTCATATTCGATTTTGTTGACTCCTCCATATGAACATTCTTGTAGGGCTTTGTCAAGATCTCCATTACAGTTTCAGTATCAAGGGAAATGAGTAATTTAAGATCTGAATCTTTGAATCTGAGATACAACCTTTTGATGATAACAAATGTACAATATTTTTCTTTAATTATACAAAAATTATGAATCTTCTTAAGTAGTTTATATTTTCCTTGTCTCGTAAGATGTTCAGGGAATTGCAAGACGTCTTTCAAAATTTCATATTCTGAACTATCTTTCACAAAACCTCTGCAAGAAACCAATAAAAAAAAAAAATTTGAAACACGCTAGATATTTAGGGTTGCCACCATAAAAATAAAATTCTGATAATCAAAGATATTTGATTTGACCTTTTCAAAGTTAAAAAATGTAACTTGCCCATGCATAACCAGTCGGCCATGTGACATAGCTGGCCACTCGGACGGCCAGCAAAAGAAGTGTCTTACTTTATTGTACGAACAATTAATTAGGAAGACGTTAAACTATGCCTGAAGTTGGTCACTTGCATAGCACAAAAGTTGCAGCAGATTCAAAACTCAGCATTGAGATTCTAACTGGCTGTTTGAAATCATCTCTCGTTGGGTATTGCACTGGGAGTCGAAGATCTGAGTGACCACCTTGAAATGAGGAACTAACAATATCTCAGACAATCGCTTGACCTAAACCTCCCAACCTTTCCATTATTTGAGTTCACAAATCGTAGACACATATGGGGAACATTTAATGATCTTCAAAGAACACTCCAGAAAATTCCACTTCGGGATAAAGACCAGACCTATACCGATGTAGACTTTGCGTCTACTCGTCTCATACAAACCATTGAAGAGAACAAGATTAGCACTTCAGAAATTCGTCCAAGGGCCGTCAGACTAGAACTTTCTCGTTTATGATGTGAACATCATCAGTTTATGGTTGGGAGATAAGATCAGGATCTTCTTGATTGCTCTGTGCCACATGAGCTAGACGTCAAGGTATGGTCTCTGAGAGCGTCCTCGCAACTTTATCAATACAGTTGAATTCTTTCGCAGCATTTACTAAACAAGAAATGCTGGATACTCTAACTCCATGGTTTGATAATCTATTTGATGTTTTTTTTAAATCCATCTATTATGAAACCACTTTATTCCCGTCTCTTTTTTACATATTTTACTAATTCCGACAACACACTAATAATATGAAGAATCATTGCATTAGACAAATATTCAAGACAACCACCGAGTAAATGAAATAAGTTGACATTAATTTTAGATTTTTTTGGGAAAAACAATTTATTAACATAAAGTAAAGTTGTTATGACAGATCCTTATTATGACCTGCAGGCATTGAGCCCCATGGGCGGTACCTCTCATAATCGCTAGCCTAATGTTCTTAAAAAACCATCGCGCCATTCTGATTCAATCTTCCGCTTCCATACAATCCGTCTGAGTAACCTGATAAAATCAGACGTGCTTGGGCCAATAACACCAGACGTCTCAACGGAGATCGGCTGGAAAAAGAACCGATCCACGATACCGTGGTACTTCCTACTTTTTATTTATTCGGCAGTGCTCGCTGCGAAACCCGGGTGTAACAATGACAAACAAATTACCATTGGAGAAAGTGTTCATGCACGTTGAATTCTAAGAAGCATGATTGTTACGTCATCCAGCCTCTTTGTCAACGCCGAAGGCTCCAGAAAGCAAGTAAACCTTGCGTCTTCATAGCTCACGTGACAGTCGCGTTTAAAGTGGTGTGACGAGAGAATCTCCGGAGCTTCGTCTGCATGACATTAAAAATGAAATCGTATCTTTTAAAAATATATATTATTACAGTTTATTACCATCAACTCCCATTTTTAAATTTTCCATATTATTGGAAAATATTTTAATTATTATTCAACCAAACTTTAATTATTATTCAACCAAACTGCCAAGTGGCGCCAACTTTAGTTTGGTGCTATGTGACTACTTGAATTGAAGCTTTTTTGTTTTTTTTCCTTTTCTTCCTCTTTAGCTCCAAGAGATTGAATTGTTATCTCGTCATGTGGTTCATCATCTATGTGGCTTCAGATATAATCCTAAGTAATACAAAAAAGGGACATTAGTCAACAACCATCGTGGTCAAAGAGCCACGGCTGCCGACCCCTGTCCTAAAGGATTACAAAAAAATAGATAAACCAACTTTTATGGAATGCTGATTGGGGATCTCACTTCTAATGAGAGGCAGAAGATCATGACTATCTGCACAATCGATGTCCATACAAGGGATGCTGTAGAGAAATTTTATTCAGCAAAAAAGTTCATATTGGGCACTAACGAGTAGGTTGAGAATAGTCAAGTTTTCACGTGGCTGTGCCAACTCAGACACTGTGTGATGAAACCAAAAAGGACTGCTTCATTAAAATATGTGACGCCATCTTCAGATATTCCCATGAATACTTGGTTGTACTCCCAGAATGGTTATAACTCTACTAACTGATCGGTTGCATCCTTTAATAGCTGAAACAACTAAGGATTTGGAGAAGCTCATTGGAATTATGGCCTACATGTTCAACTGCTAGGAGAACATATGGATTGTAAGGTTCAAACTGTTTATGAATTAGTCCGCTGGTAATATTTACACATGACTGACTCAATCAGGGGTTGGAGATGCTTTGTTGTGTTTAATAGAAAATCGGTGTAAGTATTATCAGTTGTGGTGAGGTTGATAATATTCAGGACATTAAGATAAGAAAGATATTCATTTTATGTGAAACTGGGTACTACCAACTATTGAGATATTTCTAACTATGAATTCTGTTATGCCGGGGTACTGAACTCCCGGAAAACTCGAAGGCTTTATTCAGCCATATAGTTATCTGATTTTATGGCCATGTGTCATGTTGTCTCCGATTTTGAGATGAATTGTGAAATTGGTGAAGGCTTATCGGATGCGGAGTTTTGGCTCATTAGCTTAAAAATCTGTACAGTTTTGCAAGGAACTCATTTCCAAACAAGATCACTATAATTGGGACTTTGAGCCATCAAATAAGTCCTGGTTCTCTTAAAGAGCAGATTTACAACGACCGGAAGACCAGGTAGACTAAACATTAACATTTTAGGTTCTCATGAGAGCTTGAGGGACTTGAATATACCAAAGATAGTCACTGATATTTCCCATTTTTATTGGACTGATTAGAGATTTTTTCACTTCTATTGATGTCCACAGAAAAGGGAATTTAGAATTGTGAAGAACATTCGAAAGGCTACCCCTGACCTGAAATTACAACCTGAGGAAAACATTATATTAAAAGTTCATTTTGTCATAAATTGTAGGTCGTCCAATTGGTGGAACTGCTGGAGGTCTGTCACTCTGTTTTTATCAGTGGAAATGCAGGGGTTAGTAATAGCATGACTTTGCAGATGTTTTTAAAGACACACAGGAATCTCAGATAGAAGGGACTCGCCGTGGATCTTAATCCTAAGGTCGTCAGGAACGATGAACTCTACGGAGTATTAAACCTGGCAACGAGGAAATTATCTCAAGTATTCAAAATTATGGTTATTTTACGTGATGCTGTCTGGTTCTTGGTGAATAAAATTGTATTGGTGTGCATAATGCCTATCCCTGAAATCTACTGAGCATCAACAATCAACTCCCTAAATCCACCGAGTATCATCCCTCAATATCTTCTGAGTCATGCCTCGTCCTTTGCAGGGAAGTTCCCCGTACCCTGCCACTGTTAACTCTCCTGCTAATTGTCCACCAGCCACGGATCCCGAAACAATTTTGCGCCTTCCGCACCGGGATTTGATCGAGATGGTCACGAAGAAGAGTCTCTCGCTGCCGCCATGAGGACCAACATTCGTTCTTTTATGGGAGGAACTCATATCCCCAGTTGCCCCACATCTACTAACCATACGCGGGAGACACATAATCCGAACAAGGAAGTGAAAGTGCTCCGTCTCAAGAGAACTGTTCTTACGCAGTTAATCGAAGGTGGTACCCGCGCAGTCATCAGGGTATTTTTTTCAAGTGAACTTATAAAACCGACTCCCGGAGTCTACAACATTTTGCTGAACAAGCACTCTCTGCCACCCCACAGCCAACTCCAATTGCTCCTCCAGCCGAATTGAGTCCCCATGAATGCATCAACGATGAGGTTCTCCTCGCAATACGGAACAGTGGCGTGCTAGACCGAATGAGACCTGGCCATCTGAAAGATCTAAATCTTTGTCAGAATGTGACCAGGAACTTCGTCCTAAGAATTCAATTACCTACTTATGAACCGGATTCTGTCTGGAGTACTTCCTGAAGTTGTCCGCCATGTTCTGTTCTTTACCAACTTGATAGCCTTAAATAAGAAGGGCGAAGGAGTACGACCGGATGTGGTTGGGTTTATCTCCATAAGGCTGGCTGTTAAAATTGTTTCAGACATTCTATTCCACTCGTCACACAAGATACTCCCTTTAGGATTCTGAGGTGATAAATTTAGCCGTCAGTTGCTGGATTGGAATTAAATTGCAGTAAATACGAAATCTACAATTGTGGACATATATAAAAGATGCATTAACATGCTTTGTCATCTTTCGCGAATTTACTAGCTGGAAGTATTTCCACGCCCTATAAAGTATTTCCACCTAATATGGATATTCATCAACCAGACAAAAATATCCTTCACGAAGAAATTGAAAATCTCGGGGATCACCTCTGACATAAACATGTCCTATTTTCTCACTTAGAAGCATCTCCGGCAGCTGGTCGAGAAATCTAGGTATAATCAAATGTATTTTTGGTGGCACTAAGACTTTTTTTAAGGATTGAAATTTTTCTACAAACAATTCATTGAGCCATTTGTAGCTATGCTTGTATGTCATGGGGAATCAACCTGTCATTGACGAATGAGCAAAAAATCATTGACATTTAGTTTTTGACAGCCATTACTATTAATAATTTCGAGAAACTAGAAAAACTATTCGCCTAATCACTTGAAGACCTTATCCGACGAAATAAATTTGGCTTCCTGTGCAGGCAGGGCAACTCCCACAGTACACATCCATGACGTGTTTATGAGAAGGGTATACATCACCCCTCTCCGATTTCTATTCCCCAAATCATCTTGCACACAGTTAAGTTGCGTTGGGTCCTAGAAGGCGCACAAGGAGAAAATGAGAAATTTGATTGAGGCCTTCGAGATCTAGCGATTCTGTAACTCTCCATACCTTAAATAGCCGATTCATGATTGATAGATGAACTGCAAACCCCATTCAATAGTGACGGCTGTCGAGTAGTAGTAGTGTCAGCCAGTAATTTATGTAACTTACACCCTGATACACTTTCGCTCTCGCATCTTGCAAGCGCCATAGGCGGAACCCTAAGTATTAATGTGTTTATGGGTAAGGCGGGAGTGCATTTAACTAGCCTCTAATGCTCAATTCATTAATTTAATGATGGAAGATTATTCCTGGAAATGTCACCTAAAAAATTATTTGTGACACTCTTTACGTCTTACAGACAACAATATACAAGGAACCTAAGACTACGATTAATGATGTGACAATCCATTTTACAGCTACAGAAATCATTAATCCAAGGAAGAAATCCAAGTTAGAACATCTGCCTGTGCCGACCAAATTCATTTTCCAAATAGTCCATTACAGGCCTTATCTTTAGAAAGAGGTAGCAAGTAGGTCCGTCCTCTGCCATTTTTATCACACGTCTTACTTCGCGGACATCACTTCATTTTTAGGCAAAGAATTTTCATAATGGTAACCTTCACCAGTGGAGTTGGTCAGGGAGAAGGCATGAAGGTCCTTTTCAACAACTATGTCGTGCTAGAAGGACTCCGGTTTACGAGAATTGACCTTTGTTAAAGAGTCCATCGGGTTAGACCTCACGGCAGTAAGATCCGATATCATCAGACGTTACTTTCAGCCAAGAGGGCCTAGTATCCTATTATTGTAGACAATCTTATTTTTATATAGATACTGGGATCAACAACAACAACACCAGAGATCACGATCACACAAACTAACTAATCACGTGATACCAGCACGCTCTAGCAAATGCCTCATCTTGGCCCGATGCTTCTCCCTCGTCCCCGCACAAGCACGTATCGGTCGAGTGACTAGACCTTCGCAGTCACGACGGCGCGATCCGTGGTTCATTCTTATCAAGGCTTCAAGAGGCATTGGTGGCTGGAGTTCTCCAGAAATCTAGCGTTCAGTGACTTTGGAGGCTCTTCTTTCGGCTAGTTTCGATCTTCAAGACATTCGTCTAAGAGATGAGTGTACCCATATATCGCATTCATAAGAGATGCATGGTTCAATAAATTGTTTATATACAGTTCCCAAAACAGAATGCTTTCCGATCTTCTATAAGCCTGTGAGGCATTTCAGAACAATAGTTTTTTTTCGCATTTCGTAATTACGCTTTTAACATGGACAAGAATGACATATGCATGTCAAAAGTCACCCCAAAGATCCTTGGGATTTTCTATAAGGAATAGCTTCATTGTTTGCCTTTAGTTCGACCGTCCGTATTCCCAGTCTCTTGTCTGAAGTAAATAGGGTTGTGACAGACTTTTCACTGATAGTAGTTAGGCGATTCTTCGATAGCCATTTGTCAAGCCGGTCCAGATTTTCTTGCAATTTCAAAATGGCAATCTGGATGTCTGATCGCGTGAGGCAATGACGATGTCATCGGCATAAGTTAGAATAATATTATTTTTGGAGTCTGGAGTGAAAGTCCGCCATGAATAGGTTGAATAAAACTGAAGACAAAGGGAATCCTTGGGGAATTCCGTTAGGGAGAAGCCGTGAAGTAGACCTTGACTGGCCAATGCAGACGCGTCCCCTCCGATTACTAAGGAAGTTAGCTAGCCAGAGTTTGAGCTTTCCAGGGATCTTAGGTAAATTTTCCAAGTAAGAATCCGCCTTGACAGAGAGTCGAAAGCCTTGTGGATGTCTATGGAGCAAAGTATAATCTTCATGTGTCCCGGTCTGTGCGAGAAACCATATCGTAAAATTAGTCAATGCAGATAAGTGGGTCGAAGTAGACCTTTCCTTTTTAAAACCATGTTGAAATGACAAATCCAGAGGAAATTGATTTTCGCAAGAACCAGCCTTTCCAGAATTTTCGACACCGAGCACAATAACGCGAGCGGTCTGTATGAAGCTGGGTCCTTCTTCATTTTACCGGGTTTCTAAATTGGACGTAAGTGGGCCAACTTCCATAATGCTGGAATACAATTTTTGTTAATGGAGTGATTGAATATCTTCGTTAATGCAGCGATTCCATAGTCTCCAGATTCTTTAGGAGGATCATTGGGATCTCATCCAGTCCGTTAGAATAGGCTGTTTTAATGGCTTTCAATGTATATCTCACGTCGTTTTCAGTGAAGTGAATCGTTTCCGGTTACTTTTTCGGTTTACTGAGATGTTTCGGGGTACATCCGACTTCTTATGGTCTTTATGGGATATTTTCACATAGTATTTTATTAGGTTGTTTAAGTCCTTTTGGCTATGGTTCACATCGGACGATCTTTCATCCCTCTCGAGGCGTCTCGGATGGTCTTCCAAATTACAGTAGTGGGTCTATTTCTATTCAACGAGGACAACACATGCTTCCATCTTGATATTTGTGCTCTTGCCTCCTGTTTTTTAGTTCATTGTTCAAAGCCTTCAAGTCTAGATTTATCCTCAGAAGTTAATCGGTCAGACTTTTTGAGTTTGTTTCTTTCCTTGGTTAATGTCGACCTGCCATATCCCCTGGTGTATTTTAGGTGGTGTTTAGGTACAGATAGTGATCTCGCGTCCAAGATAGTGCGGTTTACATAAGCGACTACTTTGTCCATGGAAGTAATACCATCCAGGTGCTGCAGTAGATTGTCAGTAAGTGTACGGTAATGTGTCCAATCTGCCCGTTTATCTTGCCTCTTACTCCATTGATATTCAGTTGAAGAACCGTGGTCCGTTTCTTGCGGTTGACTAAGGGTTCCTTTCGGGTAGATGAGGATGATAGAGCATGCCGCCGGGAAACAGTTTCCTCGGAGGTGGATGTCTAATGGTGCTCTTTGGAAGAGCATTAGGTGCTCTCTGGGAGTTACCAAAATTTACAGAATCGGTGAACCACATAACGCCACTCTACTGAAAAACTTAATAAATTTGACTTTTTGGAGTTATTTAATGTTATTTATTTTATATATTTAAATAAAATTTAGTGTTAACTTTTTAAATTAAAATTAGTTTTATTGTCATTAAATGCTTTCTATCGTTTCTTTAATGATTAAAATAGCTTCCAATAATTGCTCCTCTGTAATAGTCAATGCCGGTGTAAATCTAATTTTATCCACGTGGGTCGTTTTTGTGAGAATTCCATTTATCATTAATTTCCTGCAAATTTCATCTGCGTTGTATTCTATGAATTAAGCGGACATTTCGACTTTCATCGATCACGATTCCATTAAGAAGACCTTTGCCACGGACAGTTTTTATATATTTTGGGTCGATCTTGTTCATTTCCCGTCTAAAATTTGTCCGAGGTATTCAGCTTTCTCAGCGAGGTTTTCTTCTTCGATGACCTAACAAAAATAGTGATCACATCTACCTTCAAAGCTTCTAAGGAAACTTTACATGCTAAAGGATTCCCCCCAAATGTGGATCCATGAGTCCCGGGTTTCAAGGTCAGCATTATTTCGTCATCGGCTAGAACACACGATACCTATTTGAAGGTTATAGACGAGGAAATTACTGGTAAAAATCCACCAGCCAGGGATTTCCCCAAAATGAGAATATCTGGTCTCACTTTCTCATGGTCAACGCAGATTCGCCAAAATTTTGTCAAATTCAAAATACTTGCCAGTTCTCCCAAGTCCAGTTTGGACTTCGTCCGCGATAAATAAGACGTTGTTCCTTTTCGTTATTTCCCGTACTCCTTTGAGATACCCTACTCGAGGGAGTCACGATTCCAGCTTCTCCCTGAATAGGCTCAACCATAAATGCGCACACATATGGATCTCTGCAAGCTCTCTACCAAATAAAATGTCCCCGAGTACTTCTAAGCTTTCCAAGTCGTCGTAGGGGATCATAACATTTCCAGGTATATAAGGACCGAACTCTTCATAGCACACAGGATCGCTAGATGAAGATAAAGCTGCTAAGGTCCTCCCCCAAAAATTATTTAAAGTGAAAATTATTTTGGCTTTATCCTTCGGTATTTTTTTGATTTGATACCCCCATTTTTTAGCCAATTTGCAAGCGGTTTCTCCTCCCTCACTTCCTGGATAATGATTTGGGTCAAATACCTGAATTCATAGGCAAAACCTTGTCATAACCAAACAAGTTGGTTATGTATTCCGAATATTCTGAATAAATGTTGTTATGAAAGGCACGAGATGTGAGAGTGAGAGTATTCGCTTGCTCAGTTATCGCCTTCACCAACCGAGGGTGGCAGTGTCCTTGATTCATGGCGCCGTATCCACACAGGAAGTCGTAATATTGCTTCCCAAACGTGTCCCATACATAAGGCCCTGCAGTGATAATTGGAGAGGACCTTTTCCCTCCTTAATTACTACTCGTTGTGGAGCATAATTGTGAGCAATATATTTATCTACCATTTGAATCAGATGTGTGTCCTCTTTGTAGATTATTCCGTTTCTCACAGAAGAGACTGTTTGAAACGAATTAATTTACCCTTTTTCGAAAATTTCCTTAAAAAACACATTTGCTTCAGCTCGGATAATAAAACCAACATAATTTGCTTTAAATAGGCCGAACCGAGAATGTGTCTATTAAATAATATATCCATAACTTTCCTAGAATTAATTGTTTTTACACAGAAATTGTGATATTTATACGAAATCCAGTTTCCGTGGTCGCAGAAGCAGGCATCTTCCAATATTAAACAAAAATCCATCTAGAATCGGCAAAAGGGAGTTAAACATCAAGGAATCTCTTCAATTGAGTGGCGGAAAACAAATGATCGTTTTACACTGGGAGTATCTGAGACTGGTGGATCCCATAACACCACTCTAGTAGAATGAGGGGAGATATGGAACTGAGCATACACAAGCACGTTACGGAGGTATAACCGGATCCATGTAGTTGAACAGGAACGCTCCTCGGTTTACGGATTAGAGATTCCAGAGGCACTGGAGAGAAAACCTTCCTAGAAGTCAATCTCCCTTAAACTCTGAATTCCCTTTTCTGGTTAGCTTTAGTCTCCACAAAAATGCCCAATGGACCCTATGAGGCGTATGTGTATGGAATGCATAGTTATATGTACGACTTGTCGACGGTCTAAGTATATATGTGTTTTGGCCTACACCCCTCTCTGCAGGAAGAGTGCAGCAGATCTGCCAGATATATGGCTTTGAACGAAGTCGTTAGGTGAGCTTTGGACGCCGCTGGACACCTTCCATGCTCGAACCAGTCGATCTTTGCAGCCGTGACGGATAACGACCAGATGGGATGACCATCTTCCCCTTTGAAGCCAGGAAACCTCTTGTCTGTGACGTCTTCCCTTTGCAACCTATCCAGAGCCTGTTCTGCCGTTGAGAAAGCCGAGAGGTTGAAACGGGAAATATACGCGGTCCTACCCAAGGATTTTTTATTGGTCCATTCGTCGTTGAAACGTCTGGTTCCCTTGGCCTGCGACACTGGAATTCTTGAGTCTTCTAGGGCAGGAGTCGGCAACTGTGGCTTGAGTTTTTTATGTGACTCTTATTGAAATTGATTACTTACATCCCATTAAAAACATTCTCAAGATAGTGTTCTTCTTCCAAAATGTTTTTTATTTATTTAAATTATTACATATTTTTGAATATTTTTATTGAAGAAATTTTACTCGCTTAATCACAAATTATGTTTGACTCTTCAGTAAAGTGTTTAATTAAAAAAATAAGTAAAAAACGGATAGAAAACATCTTTATAAACTTCAATGGACTGAGATTTTTTGCCATCATATCAGATGACTTTCCATAATGTCTTTTTTGCCACGGAAAATTCAACCAGAAGAAAAAGTCAAATCTGGAGAGACACTAATTCAAAGCACGGTAATTTTTCAAGAAAATATCCAATGTTAAAATTGAAACTTCAACATTTAATTATTGGAAACAGTCTGCCAGGACTTATAATATCGGAAGCTTCATCGTCAGTCATGAGATTGCAAAATTTAGAATATCATTCGCGGATGGTGAATACATCAAATCTTGTTTTCTAAAATAGTCACAACAATTATTTCAAAATTGTACGAATAAAACAGATTTTAAATCAAATTAAAAAATACATAGTTATCTGCAAAACAATTGCGAATTGTCTTAATAAGATATCATGTGGCGAGTCAAATTACTGATGTTAATTTGTAATCTTGTCTTAAGTTCAAAATGACAAGTCACAAGCCAGACATAACATTATTGGCGAAGGAAATGCAGGGTCAATTATCTCATTAATTTGATTAAATATAATTGTCAACGTCCGTATGTGGAACTCAACAAAAACCAATCAAAATAAAAATTAGTTATCAAGATAATTCAGATTTTTCTAGTTGAATGTTGTAATTTTTAGTTAAAATCGGTAATATTTTCAAAACATAAAATAGCAAAAAACCAGTCAATATGAATAGAGTGTCATTTTAATTAAATTTTATTATTCATAATTAACAAAAAACTTTATTAATATTTAAAAATAATAAAAAATGAAGACTTACCTATGACACATATTCTCAAATTATTACGAATTTTCCCTAGACTCTAGGGAATCGGATTTCTGCACGAACAAGAGATCCCCGTGAGTTCAACTGGTTATTTGAGCGAATCTCGCTCGCCATCCTGAGAGGGAATAGTCACCAGATCAGGACGCCCGTTTGACTTTTGTTCATTCTATTTTGTCATTAGTAAAATTTTGTTTTAAAATTTATCAAATTCAAGCAGAAACGCCGTAAATAAATTATTCTTGATTGTGGCATTAATCCAATGTGGATCGAATCTATGAATATTGTAATGAATCATAACAAAGTGATCATTTACTATATTTTAGATGTTATCTTTGCTTAGCAATGAGAAAATTTCATTAAAACTTCAATGCGAATGATCTTTGAAATTTTTAACCTCAAAACTACAACCCAACGACTGTCTCGAAAGCTGGGATCCAGTTTATTTACCCCGGTGACGTGGGGCGGTCTCCTAATGTGAACAGTTGGATCGAGGCTAGAGAGGTTCAGACCGAAAAGGCAAATCTGACAACTCTGTAATACAAATTTGTCCCGACTTATTTGGAAACACTGAGGACCCGATTCAAAAAGATAACCACAATCTCGGATATTGCACCCGTCCAGGTTCAACTTCAAATCGATCCTTTAGATACTTTACAGTTTACTGGAAATTATGCTGACCCCCGAGAACACCACCCTGGACTGTTCAAACGAACTCTACGAGATATACTCTGTGTTTTCTTGCGTCTGGGCGTTTTGAAGTTATCTGTTCCAGGATCAACATGACTGAGATATATGTGAATAGCTTACTGACTACCGAGTCGAATTTTCATAGTGGTAGTCCAAGGAATTTAAGCAGATAAAGTTCCTAACGACAGGAATTCTGTTCGACTACTTCATTGACAATAAGACCTGAAATATGAGCCTTGGAGTAAGTTGATAACAAAATTTGAACTCGATTCTGACCCAACTCTTCAGGTTCAAACACAGGAAACAGTTAGAATTCTGAGGTTCCTCAACAAATTGATGGAGATTCGACGTTGAAGCTGCCGGGACCGGGAAGAGTTGTATGCGGAATAAACTGAAAGAACTCTCTGACGACTTTCTCGTGGCAAATGTTCTGTTCAAATTTTACACGACGTCGGAAAAGCCCCTGGAAAGAAGGCTGGATGGACCTCCTGGGTTGAAGAGACTCATTTACTTTGATGACCACATGAACATGCCTGAGGTAGATAGCCAACTTAAAGTAAGTCTGTTCAGCTCTACCAGAGATGTAGTATCAAAAACGACCCACAATTTTTTACTGACTGATGCTCAGGTAGACAAATAAACTAGACTCTTAGATCCTCGAAGAACAGTTCCTGGTTTTGATTAACGATCTACTGTCGACTTGAGAGATTCCCGATCTCTTTACAAACGATGAATACGAGACACCCATCTCTGGAGTCCGCAATGAATGCAAATTAACAGTAATGATGGACACAAGAAAAAACTGCTGGAACAAGATCGTTAGGAAGGTTAGAAGAATCTTAAAGGTGAGCACGTGGAATTAGTGAAATAGACTATACTGTGCTTTTCTCCACTCGGAATAAGTTGAGAGTCCACGAATGGCCGGAAGATGTCATGATTTCCGTCAGTTACAGACTCCTAAGTGAGGACGAGCTTTTGACGAATCAATTGGCCGAGAATGTCTCAAAACTCATGGCATTTGTCCACAAATCTGTTAATGAAATCAGCCAACAAGATTAAGCCAAAGAGAAAAGATATACAACCACCACCCAAGTAATTCTTAGAGTTGATAAAGCTATACCAGGCTTTACTGAAGTATCACCACAGGGAAAATGGGCATTAAAAACTTAAGAGTACCTCATAACTAGTCTATGATCTGAAGGAAGTTAAATTGACCATAAAGAAAAAACGGGAACAAACTAATCCAAGTAATGGGTGCTGAGTGTGGTGACAAAGTCTCTACCACCGAATCACAAGAGTCGAGTTAGTCTATCCTCAGCCAAGCTAATCGACTATATCAAGTGATAATAACTGTATGTAGACAATATCACTAAGTGACGCATGTTGATTTAGTCTAAGACGTCATTAGGTGACTAGAAGCCTTTAGTATATGGAGGAGGTCTCAACTCTCTAAAACTTGAAATCAATAGCCATTAGGAAAAAAGTAAATGTGGTTGTTCTAAGAAAACCTAGTTTTACAGCACGGTCAGGTACACCAAAACAAAAAACCTCGGACATCTATTTTATTTAATTGTTCTCATTTTAGCCATAATAGATTTTCATTAATCTCAGACACAAAAATCTGTCTCTCAAGAAATGGGATATTAAATAAATCTACCAGAAGACCTTACATCCTCTATAACGAACGACATGAGAATACAGCATTGTAGTTCTCTTGAAATCGATAAAGTGGATCGATGGTTATATTTTGTTAGCTTTTACAAAAAATGAAAATCCTCTAGTTTAATCTGTGTCATGAGCCAAAGAAAATCTTCAGTATTGAAAATCTAAATTCTAACCGTAATCTCAGCAAAGCACGAGAAAATGGGATCACTTAATTAAAAAATTCCCTTTCTTACCTCTGATGGCGTCATTGGATCCACCTTATAAGGAGACTCCCAATGCCTGGCCGGCATTCAAAAGGATCCAACTATTCATTCATGGGGACAATTTCGTTCCTTGTCGACGAGTTCTGAAATCGACCTCAACTCCATGGATGACGCCCTCTGGATCACTGTTCTTGAGGAAGGTCTTGCTGGAACGCGTCAGCATCAAGGAATTAGTTAGTTTGGTTTTATCCGTGGTCTTGAGGCAATTTTGTTTATTTATGAGATATGCCAAAATTCTTATCACGTGGGATGGTGCGTTAATAAACAAATCAAAAAGGTCACACGTGACATGGAAAGCTCGTTTATAATATTTAAAATAAATAAATGAATAATTTTAATATTAATTTATGATTGAATTAAAAATTGGTTTGTAAGTTGGTGATGGTCTTTGGATGGTTATCGGTGAGCAACTAGCAAAGATAACGAAGATCACCCCGCAAATAAATTGTATGCTAACCAGAAGCACGAATGTGTATAACCATTGAATTCCAGTCTCTAAAACACTCAAATTCAATTACTATGTCTGTGACTATCATTGAAGTGACTAATATAAAAAATGCACTCAATAGTGATCCAAAGCTGTTCACAACTCCCGTAATGTACTCACTGTGATTCCTGTCGATATCTTCAATGTTTGAGAATGTAATTGAACTACATATTCCAGTACAAAAACAAGCTATTATGATAGAGAATTCCCCCAAAATTGCGTTGGATGTCAATGAAGCGAAAAGTAAGGACAATCCTGTAGGTATGAGACCTATTTGAAAAAATTGATCTCAACCGATTATGGCGAACAATTTAACAGCAATCAGCTTTTTCAAGATTTTCTTTTTTACGAGTAAATCGCAAAAAGGAGTTCCAATGATATCTCCAAAACATATAAAGATGGGAAAGATGACAAACGGAATTTGCTAAAATAACGACATAATCAACATTTTTGACTGTTTTATGGTAAAGACCATCAATCAAGAATGGAATATATGTACATATTCACCACCAAACTTAAACTTCCGCAAATTTGAACACCAGCCACTGCTAAAATTGACACTGAAGTAAAAATTTTCTTGATTGGTATATCCAGTAACTAAAGGTAACTTAGATTGATCATACATTGTAAACTTTTAATTCTTTTACTTATCTACTCAAGCTTTCCTTCTCATTGATTAAGATCCATGTGTTATCTATGGGAAAATCCGTTATAAATATCATTAGTAAGAGACAGCAGATCACCTCAAGGGCACCTAAGATGACGATAAAAATGACAAAAATGCTAAAATGTTAAATGGCAGTTCCCATGGTCCATTTTTATATGAATTGCTTGCCACTGCTATGTAACTAAGAAATATTTCCAAAGTATGAGCTAACCATAATGATTCGACACCTGACGATGCCAATTTTATTATTTTGTTTTTTTCTCTGGTGGAGTCCAATTTTGAATAAACAAACATAGAGAAGGCAGAATTCCACCCTATTTGTTTTTTAGACAGCATTGAACCTGAATAACTCCCATAATAAATCTAGCGAATCCAACTGCATAGGTGGACCTTTTCAAAGCTGATGGAAGTATGACAAAAATTAACGTAGATTGTATAGTCATTATTAGAATCATGAATTTTGGTCCGTATGTGTAAGACAGGAAGGGACCGATCAGTTGAGAGAGGCTGTATCCTATGTAGAAAGTCATTAGAACACCTCCCCTCTCCAAATTTGAAAAAATAATATCTTTCTATTCCAAATGACCTGATTTAATACATTGTGAGGATTTTTTGAATCAACAGTCAAAATAACGGCCAAGGTTATGCTGAAGCAGTGTCTTTGAGCCTCCATTATTAAAATACACATGAATCCAGTGAGTGCCGTGAATAAATTTCCTTTGGAAATTTCTTACTGGTTAATATTCTGCCTTACCAAAATGTAGCATTTATGAACGCAGTAATATGCGTTTATATAGGCCAGAAAATAATAACGAACTTCGTTTCCTACAGAAGAGAATTATTTTATGAGCGACTTCAGATAGTCTTTAAGAAAAAACGAGAGAGATCATTTTGAGCAAAAGGACTGTGTTCGTCCGCAGGACTTGATGAGACCTTACTACTAGTTATCGCCGCAGGATCCCTTAATTAAACTGAAAAAATTTTTCAGCTAACTAAGTAATGACAAAAAATGCTGTGTCGAGTGTTCCTGTTCACATTGGACACGTCGTGAGCGCATATCTAACGAGTTTTAAAGGTATCTAAGAAGGATTTCGTAGAGGAGGTTCATGGTGGGTTGGATGTTAACAAAATTGCTTCAAGATGCATAGACTTTAAATTAGTTCAATCACTCAGTTTGCTGCTTCTTTCATTATGGTTAACTTGTGCGAGGGAGAAAGAGAGATTTCCAGTAACCATGATGATTGTGTTGCTTAGGAGGATTCTTGGTGTTATTCTATAGTGCTTTTTGAATTAGAAAAGATTAAAAAGGGTTACAAAGGAGTCAACATTGAGTCCTGCAGTTCTTGTATATCAGAGTGATGTTCGATATGCTTTATCCCTGGTAATATGGATGATAACATCGGCGTATAAGACAGAAGGAAGTGTTTGTCGAGAGGTTATAGCATGTAATCTACACACAGGTTGAGGTTTGTCGGTAAAGTCAGAACCTTTGGGAACTCCGTTCGAAAGAAGCAGGCATTCGATCTCAAGAGAACTTGTATAAATTCTCAATACACTTTTTATTCACTTCAAGATATGTCCAAACCACGTGCAACAACAATTTATTAACTTTAGAGTTAAGAGTATTCTGGAGAGTATTACATTGAGTGCTACCTTTAAGGCTTGGACTCTCTCCCGGACCCTTCCTCCTATTTTAATTTTCCCAAAACGTTTCTTCCAGTTTTATTTATGTGTACTGGATCTTTGATATCCTCCTGAAAGCGTTAATTTGATTCTCCACAATCCTGCTGATTATTGCTAGCAGCTTGTTTTTGTCCTCGCTTGACAGTCTATCTCAGTTTCTTGTTTAAGGAGAGCTTAAATGCACCTCTCGTTGTTTTCTCCAGGAAAGATAAGATCTTCTCCTTCTTTGGAGAAAAGAACCATCCTTCGCACCACAAAATAGGCTAGGGAGAATAATTCTTTTAAGATGAACAGGTAGCTAACGTGCAACTTTTGTATCCATAGGAGTGACTGAAACGCTATTGTTTTCATCCCCCTTATGTCCTCCATGCAATCTTCCACGTGTCCATAGTCAACGCCCAAATGACTCAGACTGCGTGTATTGTTAACTCCCAGTTTGTATTCAGGTTTCAGTGTTTTTCCTATTGCTTATTTAGAGTGCGCATGGTAATTTTACGGGGGTAAATCTAATCCAGGAACTAGAGGTAATCAATGCAAGGCTCCTTAGCGGAAATTTAGGAAAGATAGAAAAAACGTCAGACAGTTAGGTAAATCCCAGTTCCCGCAATCAAACGAGCCATCCAACGTCTGTGGTCTCCCATTGTTCCCACTACCGTGCGAGAGAGCCAACCAATCGAATTTCTTTTGCCTTGGAAAAGAAATGGCTAAGCGGGTTTCCGTCCTTTTTACAGACCTGAAGGAATCCGGTGTTTGCGATTCCCTTGATCTTCCCATAATAATTTAATCCGTTAAAAGACATAAAAGTTAATTCAACTAATATGAAATAAAGTCCATTCATGACCTCTCAATGACTTCGATTTTAATTTGGATAATTCACACTATTATTTTATTTAGGTCTCAGATTTAAACAGAATGTCTTTTTAAACACGTGTTCATTATTATCTGTAAAATCACTATTTTGAGTCTCATGTTTGTCCCCAAATTGTACGCAGCCTATTTTGTTGAGGAAACTAAACACAATGCTGTGTAGTTTTATCTTAAATAGAAAATTATTTTTTGTTTTTTGAGAGTTTTGTCTTAAAATTATGTTTATTCCTTGTGGACAAATACTATCATGATTAAGTGGTGCCATGTGGTTATTTTATTAAGGTTTCCCTTCATTCCTTCTACTGGTGTCATCTGATCCACCTAACTTAGGAGACGTCCAATATCTGGACCTCATTCAAGAGGATCCACTTCTTCATTCCAATAAGAGACTATTTTTCTCCTTGGTGACGAGTTCTGACCTCGACCTTAGCTTCTCGGATGATGTCCTCTGGATTACTGTGCATATGGTCTACTAGAACTCATATGGATCACGGGATTAGTTAGTTTGGTTTTACTCTTGGTTTATGGAATAATTTCATTTGTTCGCAAGCATGATTTACTTCAGTTTAGTCAAGTGTAGATTGTGTTAATCTTTCAGCTTCTTAGCGATAATCACAGGTATTTGAAAGCACACCTGTTTGGATTTCCATTTAGAATGGCTTTCATCTTATATTAGCTGATTTAGAAATTCTGGACATACAAGAAAAACGCGATAATTTAGAATTTTAAATAGCACTTATTTTAGTTAAAATAAAGTTGATTGATGGCTGCTGTATTTGTGGATCATCGTATGCGTCAGAATGTCTAGGCGGGGATGCCTCAAAAATTCAGTTATTCCTACTCTAACTAAACTTATTGATGTTCCTGATAGAGGGCTACGTCAATATTGGAAAGTACACACTCTAAACTCTCTTTGTTCCCGACATTTGACTGTAGGGTTCTATGTACAGGGTTCTCCTGTCAATAACGACACGTCGTCAATCACTAACGACAATAGTCATTCAATAACGACAATATTCAATCATTAATGACACGTCGTCAATCAACAACGACACTTGGACAATCAATAACGACAATATCAATCAACAACGACATAATTGCGACAAATATCTTAAACGATTAAGTCAACCATAAACTTGTTTATATTACTCACTCAAAAAGCTTTGAATTTGAAATAATAAAGTTCCATTTAACGTCACACCCAAACTCAATGAGTCGATACTTTTATTACTCCTCCCATAATTGAATAGATTTTTACAAGTTATAACGCAACAATACAATAATCCAGCTGATAGGATGGAATGGCTGTTTTCCCTACAACTGCCAAAGAAATTCCTTTGGAACAAGCATACCCGACGCACATTAATAACTTTCGAAATTATTGACCCAAGCGATCTTATAAAGAGACCGTGTTGGGTCCAAGGATTCCGCTCGTCTTAACAACTGTAGAGAGGCTGTCGTATTTTTTATCTTGAAGTGCTCGATAGTCCAAACAGCCTCCACAGCTTTCAACGCGGAATCAGTAAGTCTCGACTGGGAAAAGATGTTGATACAGGCTCCATCCCAAATCAAGTATTTACCAAGTTTTTGTCATTTTTGGGGTTGTATTGGTCGGCGAGGTTGTACAGAGAAACAAATTGTACTATTTTCCTTACGGATTACTAATGATTAACTTATCTTCCAATGTCATGTTTATCCAATCCTTGCATTTATGGGAACCTTTCCAATGGAGGATGCGAATTATAAATATTAGGGAATAAACCAGGTTCACCTTGAAAAAAAGTGAACTGAGATTTTGTTACAGCAAAGATTACATATTGGGGGATAGCCAGTCATACACCAGGTGAAGAACTAATTCTCCACAATGATCTATAAAAATCGATCATCGCCCCAATCTTCAAAGCCAGCAAGATCCTTACTACCCTTCATCAGATGATCCACTTTACAGTTTGTTGTGGAGATTCCATGTGTCCTGTGCCACAAAAACCCTCACTCTCGTCGCAGACTAGCACTGTC
Source organism: Dicyema japonicum (assembly GCA_011109175.1). Lineage (NCBI taxonomy): Eukaryota > Metazoa > Dicyemida > Rhombozoa > Dicyemidae > Dicyema > Dicyema japonicum. The sequence goes on from RDEW01000034.1 coordinate 284,216, forward strand.
AATCAATTATCACGTCCAACTAAATAAATCGAGCACAATATCATTCAACTGGGAACCTCACAAAAAGACATCACATTGATGTCTATTGCATGAGTCCATATTTCGGAGTGGAATCCTAACACCAAAGATCCTTGACTATTTGGTAATCCGACGTGAAAGACGGAAAACTTGGGAGAGTTTTACTATCTATAATATGTCACTCGGTTCCTTACGAGATCATCCACTGTGTCTATAGTCCCTACAAAATAATGATTGCATCGAACTGATGACTACAACCCTACAAACTTCGTCCATTCGTTTTTCCTCAATTTCATTACTAACAAAACTCAAGAACCTAATCATTTGTGGATACTTTAATGTGAGGCATTTCTTTGTTCCATATGGAAAGCTCATGAAAAGATTTGGAAATTGAGGATCTGTAAGATTTTTTGCATCCTCAAAAACTCGACCCTTCACACAAGAACCATCTACTCAAAATGATGGTAAACCATGATCCTCTGACCTCTCTTCAATATAAAAGTGATAAATTGGAGCATTAACAATAAGCATTTGGTAGCAGTAATCTGATCCTTTACATTGATATTCTGTCAAATGCGACATTCTGGGCATTCACAGCTTGTTCTTTTTGAACTTGAATACACGATCATGTATACAAGAAAATTTGCCAACCATAATCAACTATGACCTCGGCAATTGATGAGGCATCAGTCAATACGTGGTTGCATGGATGTTCTATTGATCAAATAGGCAAATGTTCAAACAATCATATGAAGCAAGAACACTATTCAAATGGACAGAATTTCTCCATTTTCCGAACACTAAGGCACAAAAACATTGATTAAAAAACGAAATAGTCCCAAGAGGAAGACCTCACCGCTAATGCTGACACCTAAGGAGACTGCTGAAAATGGGAGATGGTGCTTATTTATTTTATTTATTTAACACCCAAACCACGGTAAAACCAAACTAACTATCACGTGATCTCGATTTCCACCAAAATCTTCATCCTTTCCCGGTGTTCCTCCTTCGTACCCACACAAGCTCGTACTGTGTGGCTGACAGCATTTGCAGGGCCACCTTCCCGAGTTAGTTTTATGAAGGCCTCCAGAGTAGTCGGTCCGGTTTTGTGTTTCCCACAAGTCTGCCGCTCTGTGACTCTGAAAGCTTTCTTTTGTACGTCCTCGATTTTCTTAGTATTCGTCCATGACAATGAAGGTCCCCAAGAATCACACAGTCGAGAAGCATGCATGGTTGTTTGTAGATATTTATCAAGACCGGGTGGCTACCGGTCTTCCATATTCCAGATAAACATTTCAATACATTGATTTTCTTTTCGCACTTCAGAACAATGTTTGCCACGTGTGGTGACAAACATAAATGCCTATCCAGTGTCACGCCCAGGATCTTCAGACATTTGCTGAAGGGGATTTCAACGTTGTCCAATTTAGAATATGACAGCTACTTTCCTGCAGCAAAATCATATATTGTATTTTTTAATTAGAAAGTAAATATTTAATTATTAATTTTCTACGATTAATTTATTTATTTTATTATGGGTGTTAAATAAATAAAAATAACTTAACCCAAAAACACCAATAGTTAATATCTTGAAATTAATTAGGTCATCGCGACAATCCTGATGAGCATTCTAAGCTTCTCTCGATGTTGGACTTTTGACCCAACACTATAAATTTCTTACGATTAATGTAATTTTTTATTTAATATTTTTTGAATTTTCTATCTACAAATTCTGATCTTGTTGACTATTATTCATGAGAATCGAATTAATCTCTTCAATTTGCCTCAAAATATAGAGAAATCTAATTTTTATAAGAAAAGCGGGTTTTCCTGATATAAGATACTGAAAAAAGGACACGTTGTTTATCAGACACGTCTGTGCAAATAAATAGATTACCTTTTAAAATCGAAAATCAGCATTGTTTAATTAAAGTTATACCTTCTAAGATCAACTAAGGTACTGATGTTTTTCATCACAGTCAATCTTCATAAATTACTGAATTTTCAAATAATCCAATGAGTGATCAAGCCCATCAAACTTTTGGAAAAATTTGTTATCAAACGATTAATACATATTTTTTATCTATTAACTTAGTAATACGTTTCTAACCAATTCTCCACGGGGGACAAAAGTCACCGATAATCAGAGACGTAGCGATCTTAATAAGTGCAGATCATATGCGGATTTCAGCTCCTTTTCACTTTTTGAATATATCATTCGTAGAAAGTCAGTAATAAATATTTTGGGATTTCTCTAATTTAATTATACACAACATCAATTGAAGAAATTATTTTTAAATTTAAAAATATAAATTAAAATAAATTATTAATAATCATTAAAATTTTATTCGTAGGCTACTCTTCTGAAGGTCGTAGAAGGGTAGGGAATGTCGAATAGTTCTCTTCCATGCAGAACTTGCACTGAACGTCATCAAGTAATCGTGTCGACAATTGAATATGCCTGCTCTGCTTGGAGATTTGCTCTTCCCTCTTCGAGGGTCGAGTGCATTAACTAACTCAGGCGAAGATCATGCGGTATATACCATATCGTTCTGAGTCTACTTTCAGAGTTGGTGACGTTGAGAAATTGTCAAGCTTCTTACGTATCTGCAAAAAACTATGAAGGTCATTCATAGAAAGGGGTCATCGGAGGAATTCAATAGGCAATAAAAAATACACTTCAATAGAATACAAATATTGAGGACGCTAAAAACCTGAAGTATTACGCCTCTATAATTCACAAGGACTTTTTGCAGACTCAGAACTTTTTACTCATACCGAGGTTACACAAGCAGTAAGATCCATGAAGAAGTCATATACATGTAATCCAGATGGTATTCCTGAAAGTCTGCTATTGCATCTTGAAGAGATTGCAATCAGATCGATTACTTTAATTTTTAATTTGTCTTAACTCTTCACGAAGGCTACCCGTAGTAAATGGAAGAACTCAGATATCAGACCGTCTTAAAACCAGGAAAACCGAAAGTCTTATCTTCATCTTACCCTAGTTATCCCTTCCGTGTCCACTTTCGCGCCTCGTGAAAAAAAACTCGTGCTTTGGAAATTAAACCTCATTTGCCGTTTTGTCACTACCAACACAGATTCAGATCGGAACGTTCTACAATCCAGAGCAAATGTTGAAAGCCACACAAAATATTTCAATAAATTTACAAATAAAACATTTGATTTTATTTCATTAACACTGTAGTTGTTAAAAAACGAAAATAATATTAAAAAAAAACATTTCATTTTTAAATCAAAATTGCTAATGTTACCAAATTAAAAAAATTGAAATTTCAATCGAGCATATGTAAAAAGCCACTTTTTATTTCCATATATATAATTGCTTCAATTTTCTTTATTTTATTTTTTTACTGATTCAAATAACATGAATGCCACGTTTTTCACTTTAAAAAGAATCAAAATCATTGCGCTCTATAGTGAAGGATATTCACAACGGATGATTTAAAAAATACATGTTACTCGGAATCCGATCGCTTCTATCAATCAGTGATAGAAGCCGCCGATACACATAAATTTGGAAAAAACGACTCCTCTCAAAAGAGAAACGCTTTAACTACTATGGAGGTGCACAAAAAAGCTTCCGATTTTGTTGAGGTCTACCGGGATCACTTAAATATATTGTCTTCTTTTTTGGTATTCCCTTTTTCGTGGTTAGAGAATTATAATAATGTTAGTAGTCCATACATCAGACGGTTACTCACTTTCTATTGGTCAAGGAGTCCTCGAATTCGAAGAGGAAGTCGAACTGATACTAGAAGTTCTTTATGNTTGACAAACTCGATTGAAATCATGGAAACTAGATGAGGCTCTTTGGACACGTTCTCAAAATAGACATGGATCTCCAAGATAACGTGGTCATAGAAGACTTCTTCGCCTCTGACGCTTCCCGATTCCGCAGACGACCGAGGACCACCCTCCCTATGGTCCTTGAAGGGAAATTCAAAAAAATTGTGAGACGTTTAAGAGAGGGAGAGGATTAGATAGACTATGTGAGCTTGCAAATGACAGTGGCAAGTGAATGACGATTAATGCCGGACGGTTAACTGCCAACGATGTCTGGGCACACAAATGGTTTTGTGACAAAAATACAAAAGACAAATAAAAATTTTGGAGATAAACCATTCGAGTGCTTTGACATAGTAAACAGAAACAAGCTGATGAAGGTTCTAGAAGAAATACTAGGATGAAGTTGATAAAGGTTTTCAAAGCTGATTAAGGTTCTTGAAGAAATACTTGTTGTAAGTCTCTCGAGTTGCACATGGCTTGTTATTAACATGCCAGGCTTGATAACTCAGGGCAAGAATCTTTAATGTATGAAGTTTCTGACTAAGAAAGTTCAATTTTTAAAGTTAAACTTATATCAGCAAAAAAAGAGGAATTTAAAAGAGATGCGTCAAAAATTAAACACATGACTAGAGCTTCAAGAAACTTGATCAGAATAAAATCAGGTGTACTACTTATTGGGAGTTTCATAGACTCGCCAGTGTCAGTAAAAGTGCTCCACTTTTTTGTCGCGTTATTATTACTGGCTAACGATGAAAACCTTTTTTTAGCGTGATATTATCATTAAAGCACTTTTAAAAAAGCCAAAATACCTCTTACCTTGCATGTAGCAAAATAATCAATTCTTAATGTCAATCTCTTCCACACACCTCGATCGTTAATCTAGGTAAAGCGTCGTTTTCAACTCTAGTTGCTAAGGAAATAATGTGCCTCGTTTCTCGATTTGATAACAATCTCTAGATAGCAGAAGATACAAAAGAATGCATAGCTTCTGCAGCTCCTCACATTCAACGCNTATTATCATTAAAGCACTTTTAAAAAAGCCAAAATACCTCTTACCTTGCATGTAGCAAAATAATCAATTCTTAATGTCAATCTCTTCCACACACCTCGATCGTTAATCTAGGTAAACCGTGGTTTTCAACTCTAGTTGCTAAGGAAATAATGTGCCTCGTTTTTCGATTTGATAACAATCTCTAGATAGCAGAAGATACAAAAGAATGCATAGCTTCTGCAGCTCCTCACATTCAACGCTAGGAGTATATCAAAGACCTGTGACGTTTCCATCTCGAAGAGAATCATGGAAAAATATCAATTAATTTTAACGCTGTGATTCAAAGCATTATGGATTCGGAATTGCTATCTATTCAAAATTGACTCCTGAAATTCACGGTGTTTCGCGTGTGAGTGACGGGTTGATGCAATTCAAATACGCCTAAGCCACCACGCCTAGAGCATATAGTTTCTCGTTTGAGATTTTTATCGGACAGAAGATTCCAGTCAGTTATCGCAGTTGGCTTTTTAGAAAGTATCTAGGCACTCTAAATCGTTTTTTGAGGTTCCCCATGTTCCGGAATGAAATTAAAATAGATATTAAAAATACTTTATGTCACAGACCAGAATGCAGAGAGTCGGAATCGCCATTCTCAAAAGCAATTGTCTTGGATCCGTGATTATTTATTTTTTTAATTTTTGAAATCCACGTACACGACTTTTTTTATTTTTACTTCGTAACACATTATAGTTCCCTTAGTGCGGCTTCGAGATAGACACAGACAGTAAGGGAAAGAGAATTTCCCTGAGGAGCACCGGTTGTAGTTTTGAAAGGCCTGGATATAGTTCTTCCAATCCTGATTAACAGATCAGTGCTAGACTGTAGTACTCGGATTATCCTTTGCATCGATTGGTCCACAAATTGTTGTAGGACATCCATTAATTAAATATAAACATTCTATTAAATAATGTCGAAGAGATGTATAGGTCCATAATTCAGCAGTTCCGGGGAGATACTATCCGGTCTAGCACTCTTAGCCTGCTGCAAGCTTAGATGTGATAATTGTTTCCAGCATCTGCGGTTCTCAGACGAAGGGGACAGATGTGATAATTATTTCCAGTATCCTCGCATTGAGCAGTCTTTCAAAATGAGAAGCAATCAATTCGATCTGTCGTCTGGTTAAGTCCTTAATAATTGACAGTAGAAGTCATCCAGTTCACCAGGTTTTTTTCAAAAATCTACCACCATATGGAGCATCCACGTTAATGATTGTCATGTAGCTTTAGGATGGGCACATGTCATTCATCCTGGTTTGCAGGACTCTGATCCTGTCATTGACGATCCAAAATTGATGTATTCGATGAACAAGGTGGTCATGGACCGCAAAACCTTGTCCGTGATGTTTCGATTCACGGGAAGAGAATTAGTTTATGGGTTCCATAGTGTTCACAGCATCCATCAGAGATCTTCGTTTCTTGAAAGTATTCGATAGAGATGCGGTACTTCTTTAAATCATCTCACAATGCTTTCCTCATCCATGTCTTCGAGATCCCTCTGACGTTAAAAGAGAGTAGATTAAGGCCACCCAACTGAGTCTTGTGTTTTTAGGCTGAATTTTTAAAGCCACGTCACCAGTTCTGTCATGCTGATCATTGGCTCCCCAAAACGAGTTCATGGTGGAGTAGGAATGTCGAACGGTTCTTTTCCATGCAGAACCAGAACTGAACGCCACCATAACAGGTGAATCGCATGATGTCACGCTAAAAAGACACGTTTGCATCCTACACTACTACAACCCCCACTTTTTGGAAGAGTCCACGAGGAACCATGGTCATGGATTCCTGTGTTTCTGCAAAGAGCTAGGAAGCCCATTAAGGGATGATATCAATTAAGCAGAAGAACGTAGATTAGGAGATAGCTTCTCTTTCGTCCCAATCGCTTCCGAAATAGAAGGAATTAATAAGGAAGTCATCAATAAAATGTGGAATGCAATCACGTCTCAACCCAAGACCCCCTAAACTGAGGTAGTTTTCAGAAGGTTTTGAAATTTCCACTATCCGCGTAATTCTCCTGTATCTTTTGGCATCTGGTGCTTGATTTTTCTATTAATTTCAAAAAAGTGTGCTGGAATTGAACAATATTTCAATTTAGGTGACGTGACAAAGATGTATTTCAATTTATCTAGATTCTATTAATAGCCCTGAATATACCGGTAATGATTAAGTGTCAATTATCGTATAATTATGAAATATCTAGTTTCCACGGTCTGTGTAAGACGCTTTTTTCTAACCATCACGTCTATTTACATCAGGAACCTTTACAGTGGAGTTAGAAATAGAGTCATTTGTTAGGGATGTCAGCCGTGCAGAGAGCGTTTCTCTAGAGAGGTGGATCACATGACACTTCTCAATAAGAAGGCACAGAACAGTAAAAAATACTTTGACCAAGAAATGTAGCAGTGTGAGAATCGAAATGACAACTAATCGAGACACATGTGACGGCAATCGAATGCAATGTACGACCTTTCCACTAGCAGTTGCTACAACTATTGAGAACTTTATGGAAGAATTGATAAATATAAAATTTGGATGGAAATTGATTTTATTTGAATTTTTCAGATATAAAAAATAATGACAAATTTTTTTAAATTAATAATTTCAATGTTAGCTAAAAATATTGAACATCCAATATTTTCATAGTTTAATTGACTAATATCCACAGACACGTACTCAGTAAGTCCAATTTGAGATAATTATCAAATTTCTAGTAAAAAGTCAGATATGTCTCAGCATATAAGTTAGGATCCACTCACAAGCTAAGGGACAGGTTCTCAAAAAGTCGAATTTGAGAAAATTAATAAAATTTGTACGTATTATTTTGGACAACTATTATCATGTGACTTAAAAATGTGAATTCCGTTGAGGGAAGTCTCGAGGGCTCACAAGTGATCCAAAAACTGCTGTTTTCGGAAATTGCATAAAGTCAGTTTAAGACTAATTAAATTTATAGAATTAAACTTGGATGCACTACAGCAAATAAATTATATAAGAAAGGTTACCGGGGAAATTAATATTGTCAAGTGAAACTGAACAAAACTCTCAGTGATCACGCATGTTTGGATTATCTCATTACTGGGTCATTTATTTAATTATTTAATGTGTCGCGAGCTCTGAGAGTGATCCATCTATGTCAATCAATGTCAAAAATAAAAATAATCCCTTTTTTGCAAATCCAACATTGTCGGGAGCGCGGTATACACACAGCATGCAGCGAAAAAACGATGAGGGAAAAGGAGAAGAAATAGGAAGCGCTACGAGACCGATTTTCGTTCTATTCCATTGTGGTCGAGACAACTGGAGGAATAAGTGGGAGATCGCTTCGCTTTTTAAATAAACTTAGACGCCTAACTACACCAAAAAGCCACGACGCATGTGAGACCCAGTGGCTTCTCCAGTTGATCTCTGTTTAAATCGTGAGAGGTAATGTCGGCGGGGACCACTTTGGATGAGTTGCTGTGTTAGTTAGTTGTTACTTTTAAAATGTGTTATTTTGTTGCTACAAAAAAATATCAAAGTTAACTGAGACCACTTAAAAAAGTGATAAACTAGTAATTAAAAAAGTGATAATTAACTAATATTTTTGGTGGTTTTGAATTTTGTTAGACAATTTCTCGACAAAAGTAACTAGATTCCCATACGGATGTTCAAATTTTTTTAATCTAAGAGAAGGATAATTATTTAAATACGAACCTTTAACAAATTAAAAATAGAATACAATATCTCCACATCTAACTCATATTTTGATCGATGAACTCCCATCTTCCTATTCATTCTTCTATAATACGAAGACTTCAAGTTTACCCTTTCAAAGTTATACTGGAACTCATCGGCTTTACAACTCATCATCTTACTTTTCTACATCTTCCAATTCTTCTATATTAAAAATTCTGGATTTTCGTGAACATCTGATTCCAAACCTTGGAAATAGCATAAATTTATACCTTTTTAGGTCAATCAAATCAATCAGAAATCTCTCATTAGGTACATAACAAAAAATATGACTCAGATCGTTGTAACTTTTCAGTAGCACTGCAGACAGGTATATATCGCAGTCTCTTCCACCTGACGTATATTTTAATGAAGCATAATCTATTTCCAAACAATTCTTCCAAAGTATTTGTCAAGAATGGTTAGCGTCATGCATCGCTTCGGCACTTATCCGCATCTCCTCTGTTGGTTGGGCGATAACGAGCCTGTGATTAGATAACGAATCTTCAAGATAGAGATTTCCGTCTATCAAAAAGATGTTCTCTGCCTTCTTTTTAAGTCTATACTTCCGAGCTGCTGATTCATTCAGGTCTCGTGCTCCGAAAATGCATTTTATAACGTTGTACTCTTGAGTATTTTTTATAGTAACTTTGTTAGGCATCTGGACAACGTGATTAGTGTGGTTACTTTTTTGATTTTTTTGTCAAAAATTATGGTATGCCGACAAAATTGGTGTAAATCTATTATAAAATACTATTACATATAATAAATTAAATTTATTCCAAAGACCAAGGGAACCAAACTTACTAGCTCATGATCTTGACTCGTTCCAGCGTTGCAGAACTTGTCTCTAGGTAACGACATTGACTCCGGGGAAAGAATATTGGATCCTCTTGATGCTGGCCAGGCATTGGGCGTCTCGTCAGTAAGGTGGATCCAATGACGCCATCAAATGGAGGGAAAATAATTTTTGAAACACTAACCACATAACTCCACATGGCGCCACGCGGTTGACGTGATAATAATTATTATTACCTAATATTATATTATATAGGATTAATTAATATTGAACCTTACGAAATAAAGAAGGAAGTAATTTTAATTGAAGTGGGGATTACCTCACAAGACCGACTAAAGCAAGTTGAAGTTGAGTAACTTCACAAATATGACTTGCTAGCAAATGAACTTTCGCTGCTCTATGAATGCCAAGTGAAAATTATTCCAGTGGTTTTGACATGGGATGGAGTTGTCTCAAAATTCCTGACGTTTCCACCGCGAATGGAACAAAAAGATAGTATTGATTAATTTTTATTAAACACGATAGATGTTGACACCTGTCAAATCGCGTGTCATCATTCTCAGCGCTCGCTACATAGTAAATCTGAATGTACCAGGAAGAGGTTATAAATCAATTAAAACAACAATAATAACAATTTATTATCGAAGAGTTTAGAAGTTTTATGGAAGGTGAAGTCAGTGTAATGAATGTATATTTATTTCCCATGGTAGGAATGAGAACTATCCCTTCAAGTATCACATCCAAATTTATTACTGTGATAACCATTCTACAGGAATAGAAATAGTAATTCTTTTAAAATCTCTATCAAATGAGCTAGTTTACCAAACAAAAAGTATAAAAAATGAATGCTCTAAAGCTAGAGTTGCAAAACTTTCCATCCATCTTAGCAAAATAAAAAAAAACATCATTATCCTAGAATTACTTTGTCAAAGAAAATGAAATAAAAGTTCTAAACAAATTAGGTGATTTCAGACCGACAAGGGCCACCAGTAAGGTTTATTTTCTGATGAAAGTTTTCCTTAATAAAAAAATCTGAGGAAGCACTCAGATTAGCTAGAAAAATGCTCAACGAGGTCTTCAGGGTGTAAACCATCTTAATCATAAGCTCAACCTGGGAGTTAGAAAATCATAAACTGGCGAATCAATGTGGACTTGTGTGGTCCCATAATATGGAAATCCAAAGATACAATTATTAAACTTGGAAATTCAGAAATTTGAATTTAGAGTTTAATCGGGGGATCAAATCAATGATGACAATTCCCTAATTCAATGTAATAAAAATAAAGAAATTTTTTAGTGAAAATAGGTCAATGACATTCGGATATTTTCGGATAGATTTAGGGATCTCGCCTGTGAACTGTTGTTGGAGAAGGATAGCCATAAAGAAAAGAGAAGTACTCGATTATTATAAATCGCGGTCATTGGCTTTCAAGCAATTGGAGAAGTAAAGCACTCAGCCAAAGATACAATTATTATGACTTGAAAATGCAAAATATTGAATTTGAGAGTTTATTCTGAGACATACAAGTATGACTTTGACTTATCCTCAGAAAGCGCGCGAAAAGAAAATAAATTTATTCCAGGTTTGTAGTGACAACCCAACTAGGGGACTGACTCAGAATCAGTGGGAAACTGTCATGAATTTGATCAAGGTTCACTTTCAGTCCTAATGACAAAGATAGGAAGTTTTCCCTCAGTTTGATGTGGATTATTTGGATTTAGGACCGATTTGTAGACAAACACTATTCCTCTGACTCTTCGAAAAGAATGAAGTCGGTATTATAGCCTCCCTGTCGTTTTTGACTAACTGTTTGCTCACCGCTTATTTTAGATGAGCGGACCGCAAACATTACAGCTATCTTCACTGATCCGGTCATTATAGACCGCATTATAACGGAACCCGAGTCAAATGTGAAAAGTTCTTATGGAACGTTTCCAGCATTTTATGCAATATCGTCTACCACGTGCATGGTAAACCAATTTACTTTTCAAAAAGAAATAACTTTGATTTATTAAAAAACGGAATTGTCAATATTATCAAAAAGATCGCTTTGAGAAAAAGCTTCTCCCGATAGTTGCCGGGACAAATCTCAGACTTTATAACCAAAAACTAGGGATATTACATTCAGCTAAATTTCACGGGTATCCTCAAGTTGACGTCCAAGAGGATGAACAAGCCATTTTTCGTAGCAAATATCACATTTATGTTATAAAAACGGAAGATTCAACCTCAGAGGATTACCCCACAAAGATATTTATCAATCATTTCCGTTAAATAATATTAATGCTTAACTACGCAGTATGGAAACGCCCTTTATTCTGCTTGGGTTGATGTGAAGAAGTCCTTTGATTCTGTTGACCATAAATATTTATTTCATGTATTGGACTGTTCAGGAATACCCCGTTGAATTGTTAACTTTGTGAAGACCATAGTCAAGAAGTGGACTGTAAATCTCCACTTAGATGGAAGAAGAATTGGTTCTGTAAAACTGGGACGTGGAATTCTGCAAGGAGATTCATTATCCCCTCAACTATTTGTTGTGGTAATGGAACCCTTGAGCAGGATCCTTAACTCTATGTTCCCAAGACTCCAAATTAATCAGGAGGATCCTAATACTCTGACTTTTCTGCCAATCATTTGGTGTTCATTGATGACCTAAAGATAATTGAGCTAAAAGAAGATACTGTTATTAAAATTCGGAAAAGTCAGTCTCTAATGTTAAATCGTCATCATGTTGCGAGACTCTGGAAGGAGTCAGTGAATATCGATATTTGGGTGTTTTTGAAGACGAAAGAAGTAATGTTCTTGAACAAAGTTATGGAGTCCATTTTTTGAAGACAAGGGAAGTAATGTTCTTGAAAATAAAGTTATGGAGTCCATGTTAAGAAGAGAATAGCCATGATTTCAAAAACTAAGTTAAATTCTGCGAAATTGTTTGGTGCAATAAATGAATACGCAATTTGCCACTTCGATTCATTTCCGTTAATTCCGTGATTGACTATTGTTCCGTGTTATTCCTATTTTTCATTTAGTGTAACAGAAATATAAGCAGGAGAATATAAACTTCTTTGTTGGTTCGGTGGAATCCAAATGCTAAAGCTGCATCAACTTCCCCAATAAATACTTGTGAAACATGAAAATAATCAATATATTGAAAATCCAGCTAAACTAATAGATATACCAAGTAGAACAAATAAAATACAAACCAACGAAGAGAGCGGCAATTATTGTAAATATTCTAAAGAAATCACACAAAGAATACATTGCAATAGAATTTGAAAGGACAAATCAAATAGTGGAGAAAAATCCATATTTATAGGTTACCGAAACATGTATATATAATAGACATTTTGATAACAACCTTCCGCACTACTTGATGAATCCGTGGAAAGTAGAATATAATTTAGAATATAAAAAAATACAACAAGAACAGCTAGAATGTGACAGCAACACACTAATAAAATATTATTAAAAAGTATACCACAATGTAAACCAATTTTTAAAAATAAATTAATATTAAATTAATTTTTAAGCTATTTAATAAACTGAATTAACACTAAGTGAATAACCAAACAGGGCTAATGTTTCTGGCAGAAATCTTGGATGAGCCAGCCGATTATAAAATTAAGTTTATATTTTTAATTATATACACGAATGTTGATATTGAACTGGAATGATTTATATAGGATTCGAGTAGATTGGAATCAACGACTGTTGTCAATAATAATCCTACCTTTCTCCCTGACCAAACCCTCTGATGAAGATTGCATCATGAAAACTATTCCGCTAAAGAATGAAGTGATGTCCGCGACGGTTGGATGTGAGACAAAAATGGAATAGGGCGAACCTACTTCTCCACCTCTTTTCGAAGTGGAGCCTGTAATGAAATATTGGAAGATGGATTTGGTCGGCACAAGCAGATGTTCTCCCTTTGGTTCCTTCCTTGGATTAGTTAGTTATGACTGTTTGTGCTGGGCTTACAATGGTAAGCCTGGGGTTAATTAGAATAATAAACCTGGAAGGCCAAGAGATGACTCAGCGTCTTTTAGACCAGTGTCACTACTATGTTCCATGTCAAAAATCCAGGAGAGACTTGTGTTCGGGAGAATAAACGAATTTTTAGCAGAGAGGCCTTTTTACTTCGATTCAAAAAGATCCACGTCTACATATTTATAAACATTGACTGACATTCGAGTCGGATTTACAAAAAAGCCTAAGCAATTAAAAACAGTGCTTTGTTCGATCGACATATAAGTCTCGAGGAAGATTCTATAGAGAAAAATATTTCAATCGGAGATCCCAGGGAAGCTCATGCTTTAGATCACCAACTTTCTAAGGGGAAGTGTATGCCTCGGAGGTCTGAAATCAATTTCACGTCTCCTCCACAACGGAGTCCCTCAAGGATCTCTATTATCCCCTACTCTGTTTAACTTCATTCGTCCGGTCTCTCGACACTTGAATCTAATAATGATGCTCTACTCTCGTATGCGGATGATATTGTGTTGGCTTCGTGAGATCGGGACATTCAAAAGGCCACAGAATGAATATCCACGTCCCTTTTACCTCGGACAAAAGATTGGAAGGAAGACAGTCACCTTGAAGTTAAACAAGGTCGACATCTCTTTCAAAAGATGTCAAAAAATCTTGGATGTGACAATTGATTGCATTTCTGTTTGACACACACGTAGACGTCTCCCGAGTCTATCGCCTTGTCCATGTTCACTAGAAGAAAAACCAATACAAGTACGTCACGACCTCAACCTTCAGACAAATTAATCACTTATCTAACTGGTTATTTTTTTGAAACACAAAATGCTATCAAATTGAGCTCAACGTGTATCGTTTGCATAAATATGTCAAATTTTTAATTTATGGGTCAAAAATTGAATTAATTTACAAAATTAAATTTACAGTTTTTTTAAATCAATTTTACGCTTTTTCTGTATTCTGTTAGCGTACCAAGTCCTTATAGTATGCTCCGGCAGATCAAAGGTTTTTGCAATTTTTTGAATCTCTAGTTTGTACGGATAATTGTTCTTATTAAAAATATTCTCCAACTTCTTTTTGATATCTCCTTTAAAACATCTTCTTTTCTTGACAGTTTGACACGGTAACAAACTGATCTTGGATTTAGAGAGGCTGTCTCTCATTATTTGATCCAAAATATCGACAAACTGAGGTCTAAGGTTCTCCATTTTTAAAAAAGGCATTTTCCCAGTTTCAAAACGACAAACCGTCGATTGACAAATGGGGTATTCATGTTGCTCCATTAGCGATGCGATCTCATGTTGCGAATAGCCAAGTCTCTTACGCTCTCTCATAAAGAAATTGGAGAAATGATAAATGTCTGACTCTGAATTTTCTATTTCAAAATAACTGTTGGCATGGACATGTGATCCATTTGGTTGATGGGGGCAACTCCAGAATAGATCATTACTATCCTGTCTGGAAAAATTGTCGGTCTCTTGATAGTAATGATGTTCATCCGATTCGAAATTGCCCACAGAGTTGTAGTTCAGGAAATTATATGAATTCTCAGGGTCATCTGCATAAAAGGGATCTGTAAATTTCAAATGAGAGCAATTACAGGAATAATCGAAGTCGTTTTCCACGAAGTCATTATCGGGAATCGTATAATTTTTGAAATTGTTATTATTGCTCATCAGAATGCGAAGCACACGTGTACGGGAATTTACACTAAAATATTCCCAACGTTACGAAACTACGTTAAACGATGTAAACTAGTGATCGATCATGGTTTCTCTCGTCAAGTCTACGACCACTGCTGGGTTAATCCAGAAGCAGCATAAAAGGTTGAAAACGTCCATACCTCGCAGTCGTGGGAACCCATCCAGTGGATGGGGGAAATAAAATGATCATTTACATGCCACCCTGGCAGTGTGCGCCATCTGAGACAGGTGGATCATATAACACCACTATATTCTAACAGAACATTGGCCTCGGGATTGTGAGAGGTAATTCCCATTGCATGCTCAATGCCTGCAGGCCATAATGGAGACCTATCATAACAACTTTACTTAATTTTAATAATTGTTTTCACATGATTTTAAAGTTAAAATGCAATAATTTGTATATTTTTATTACCATAAAAAATAATGTTAGTTTCATAAATTATGTTAATATCGAAAACATTTTATTAATCATGTTAATTCGATGAGAAATTCATCTGCAGTTATCCTAGAGATAATTAATTCTTTATTAAAAATAAAATTACAGGGTGCAGTCCTAGCTTCAAATCTGCTCAAATAACTAACAGCGTTCACAGAAGTCCTCTGACAAGCTGAGATTAGTTTTGGGCACGATGGGCATAGGGGAAAAGACGATTGTCTAATCCTGTACAGATGCGATAGTAAATCCACGTGGTGATCACAAAGTAAACGCGCCAAGTGGACATGAACATCCCGCGCTATGGAAGCTGGTGGACTACGTTCCAGAAGCTTGTTGATAACAAGGCTTCTAATGGCTTTAGTTGATACCCGGTCATGGACTGCGATTGATAGGGCTCAGTATCGTCTCTTGTATTGAAGATATAACATTCTAAATACATTTCAATGACAGAGATATATTAACAGTTGGGAGTCCAGAGTAACGAGGTAGGAATCCTTTTCTTTAATTCCCCTTGAACTTTCCAACTTATTTGTCCCATGTAATAATAGTTACGTTGTACTGAAAGTAAGATCTTCTTTTGCAAATCTAGTAGACCCTCCCAACTGTAGCTATATCTCAGTCAAGGAAATCATTTTATAAGTATTATTGTATTGATTTATCTAATCACTAGAAATCACTCCCACATGGAAAAGAAAACTTTTAACTCATCTTTATTCTTTCTCTCCATACGTGAGTCAGACATCTATCCTCTATGGCATTCAATGGGATATCCTCGTAATCACCGCTTAGTTGATCCTCAGTTTAATTAGATGGAGAGATGAACCCATCATCAGACATCTTAATTCAATGCCTTTACTCGATTACTATACTCTCCTGAGTTTTCTTTAGTTCGAGTGATTGAATTTATGCCCTCTTTGTTTCTATAGGTAATTGTCCATATACTTTTGAAGCACTAGATAGCTCCATCATAGATAAACAGTATTTGTAACAAAATATGGTATATGTTGAAAGATAGATGAACTGAGTCAAGAATGTTAGTCAGATGCTTATGCTCAATTATCATATCTTCCAATAAACCATGTGGCCACGTAAAATGTAATTCCGTTGAGTATTGTCCAGATATAGAAAAGTGTTAGATAAATAGTCTTAAAAAAGCAGATTTATCATCTCTGTTGTGGTCTCAAGAATAGATGGAACATATCTCCCTTCTTGCTCATAGTATCAATATTTTTGAATATCTTTTTACATCAGGAGGACTCCCTTCGGATCGTATCGCTTTTAAAAGGCGCATGCATGAAAACAGCCACAGAGTTTCGTTTCGAGTCAACTCTTTTTAAGCTTTTTTGTGGCTGCTTCATGCAGGTGTAGTGGATCAGCTAACCTTTCTTAGATGGATTTGATTCATGGTGACATTATTCCAATGAAAACACATCCAAAAAAACAGTGAGTGACCCTGGACCCCTAACTCTCTTTCTCTCGACATATAAAGAACGTTCTGACAAGAGTCCTTAGAAAACTCATAACCTTTTAAACTCCTGGACCCAGCCTCACAGGAATGCGCAGCCGTCTTATACTACTAGTTCTTAAAGCCGACAATGGAGTACGCCATGCCTCATGGGCTTTCGGAATTTCAAACTTCTACAAAATAAATTCCTTAAGAAAAAATGCTTAACTATTTCCCCATTACTCGAAATTTCGGCAATCCGAAACAATAATTACGGCTTCATCACTATCTGCGACTCGGAGTTATCGCTTCTAGCAATCATCAATAAAAGCCGCCGATACACGTAAATTGGGAAAAAACTCACGCCTCTCCAGAAAAGAACGTCGTGGATTTAGAAAAGCTGTGGGTACTGTGGAGGAGCACAGACGAGCTCTCGATTCCGTTTAGCACGACCAGGAGGAAGTCAAAACGATGCTAGAAGTTACCACCATTGTGAATTACTTTCGTAGTTTCCTCACCATGGTTATTTTAGTGAGTGTATTCCGCGTATTACTGCTATTTTTAATTTATTGAGAACAGAATGGAACTGAAAAGTCAAAGGAAGCTTTTTGTCTCTGTATATTGAGCTTACAAACGGTCTCTGAAATCATAGTAAGAATTCAGATTTGAATGCAAATTATAATGAATAGGAGACAAAAATACTTAGAGTCGTCAATCAACACGTTTATTAGATGAATTTCACTTTGGTTTAGTATCTCTTCAGGAACCTTCACCAGCGTGTTTCTATTTATTATTTCAAGCCACTTGAAAGGTACATCGCCCGGAACTTACTGAGTGTTTGAATGTAGCATTGCAGAGATATAATCTGATCACCAGAAAGATTCATTAAGTTTTTCCTGTGTGATCCAATACATAGGTCTCTATCAGGTGCTATTCCAGCTCTAGCATTCCAGTCTCCAGCAATAAATAAGAAGTGGGATGAGGAGAGTTCAGCACATTCAATTGAGAGGCAATCATAGAACTCTTTATGTTCCTTGCTACTGTTGGGGGAACTAATCACGGATTTCATGATTCTATTCGATTATTGATACTCTTGTTTGCTGACATATTGTTCAATGCTATTAAGCACAGCGGAACCAAGACCATAATTCGGGTATCCGGAGGAGAAGAACATAAACGTATAGTCAATAATACTGATCATGTGTTGCTTCTTTATCTTGATTTCTTCTAGACAGAAGATTGATATTTGTAGCTTCTAGAGCTAGCTCACACCTCTTCTGATCATCGTTTAAGACACGTGTGTTTAGGAAGCCAATTTTATTGTGTTAGTAAAGGCGACACTGTTCCGAACAAGTGTCCTCGACTACGAGAGATCCTGTTAATGTTTAGTTTCAGAAGTTCGGAGAAATGCCTGAATTCGGGAATGCATAGACACCTCTTCCCATTCAAAATTATCAAATTCCTCGCTAAAGCTCGAGAAATCTAAAATAAGAAAATACTACAGCTTCTCCAACAGATTCAACGTGTAGCCCATTGTCGTCGAGACGACTGGAATCTTTGATCCAAAGACTGTCTCTTTTTTTAAGATCGGTTGGATCAGTGGTATTGAAAGTGTCCAACGAGCATTTGAAAATAGAATCGCTGTTACAAATGATTTCTCTGGTATTCGTGAGGAAAAACAGCCACTCCATTCTTTTCAAAAATTAAAAGTATTCTAAAGACCAAAGGTAACCAAACTAACTGCTTCATCCTGCCTCGTTCCAGCGTTCCAGAACTTTTCTCCATGTAAGGACATTGTCCCCCGGGAAAAGAATAGTTGGATCCTCTTGATGACTGCCAGGCATTGTGAGTCATGTGGATCCAATGACGGCATCAGAGGAAGGAAAACAATTTTTGACCAACTAGCCACATAGCACAACATGGAGCCAAGCGACCAACTTTGATTATTTTGTTATTAAGCTGTGTTACTTTAAAAAATTTTTATTGTATTTATTTTTAAAATTATTTTTTAAGATCATTTTATTTTGAGTTGAAAACAATGGATGACCTCGATGAACTAAGAGATCTTGCGAAACGGCGAGGCCTTTGGATGCGATTGGTGCAAAGGGTGGCCGGCGCGCCACAAGGGAACCTTAATTGACTTTTGTTTTTATGTGTTCTTGGCAGTGCTGATAATAATAATATTTTGAGTACTATATACAAACAATACGTTGAACCATGCATCTCTTACGCAGTGATATCTGGGGCCCATTCATATCTTGGACAAATGTCTTGAAGATCGAGGCTAGGCGAAAAAGAGCCTCCAAAATCATGGAACGGTGGATTTTTGAAGAGTTCGGTCACCAATGCCTCTTAAAGCCATGATACGAATGAATCATGGAACGCGCTGTCGAAACAGCGAAGATTCAGTCATTCGACCAATAAGCTCTCGTGTAGGATCGAGGGAGAAGCATCAGGCCAAGATGAGGTCCCTGTTGGAGCATGTTGGGATCACGTGACTAGTTAGTTTATATTACCGTTGTCTCTAGTGTTATTATTATAATCGTCTGGATCAGGTAGCACACATTTCGTACTGCGTCAATCGTTTTCATTTATTGTTGTAATAATTTGATAAAGAATTAGAACTTGTTCACAATTCCTTGGTTTAAGTCTATTGTAAGTTTTTTAAAGTTCTTGAATTGGTTTCAATGGTGCATAATATTAATTTATTACTATCTCAATAATCTTCGCTTCCCCCAGTGACGATTTTGTTAAACTGTTTACTATTATCTCTGTAGCTGCACAAAGTTCTCTTGAGCACTTTGCTTGTATATAATTTAGGCTTGAGAGAAGATTGCATTGCTCTCATCTCCAAGTAATCTCCAATCGGAAGGATCTTTGAGTCCCAATGAAGATGATCGATAGGGTTGATATGAGAGAATTCGAAATTCAAAAATTTTGTTACTTAGAACCCGCCTTGATGTAGGATCAAACTACTTGATTAGGTCAATCTAGGCAAGGAATTTAATGAATTTCCTGTTCTTCCAGCCACTTCGACGCGTAAAGAATTTTTTCAAGTGGTTTCTTGACACCACGTTTGTGCTCGACAATCAAACTTTCTAATGTTTTCCTTAACACTCATAGGAGACAAAAAATCACATTGAGTTTAATTGTTGAATCTACCAGTGATTGAATGGAAGCAGTACAAAAGTGTCACTTTTAGAAGTATTTTAACGGGTCTGTCGTGGAAGAACTATTTTTTGTAAAATTAAACAGAATAATCAGACAGTAATCAAATCCACATCAAGGCAACAGATTTCAAACTGCAAAATTTCGGGAGTTTAATGTCTTAATCAAAATGTGTCATGCCCTACATGATCTTCTTGACTTCACAAGGACACTCACTAAAATTACTAGGATGACGAATTTGTGAAAAGAATTCATAACGTATTGTAATGAGTCGATCATATTTGGGATTTCCTGCATTATTTTGACCTTTTCCTCAACTTGCTCAACCAACTGATAAGTGAATGATTTTAGTTTGAACTCTGTGTTCTTTATTAAGGTCGGAACCAGGACAATATTCTTGTTGATGTCGTTCCTGAATTCAATTAGAATTACAAACCTTTTATTTTCTAGTTCAAGCAATTTCTCTTTTTTATAATCTCCAGCACACAATTTTGTCAATTAGCTTCGCCGATATATCATTTCTCTCTTTTGGAATAACGAGATTGTCACTTGTCTTATTTCTGAGTAACTTTTATACGACCACGATGGGTTTGAATTTGTATTTTATATGCACATTGGACCAGAGGACACAGTCGCTACAGATTAAAAAAGAACACGTGTTGCAGTGTATTTCCCTTTTTTTCTAGTGAACAGTCAAACTAAATATATAACAGGTTTTTACAATTCTGAGAATCCTTGGGAATTCAGTGATGTTCCATTTTTCAATAACCTCACCAGCCCAACTACAGTTGACAAGATTATCAATTTTAAGTGAGGACATGATTTTTGACATTTGTCTATCTACTTCTTCACACAGTCAAGACAACACATTTAGAGCAGTTTGGACAAAGGACAGCATTTACTAGTTTATTGAAACAAATGAAACAAATAAAAATGTCTGCAATTAAAATAGAATTTATTGAACCAGAAAAACACCGTCATAGCCAGAATGAAAAAAATGCAGGTGATCCCGGACTCCCTCAGACGTCTTCACATGCTCGGAATTGAAGGACGCCTCTTACTTGTATAACAATTCGGGTAGAATAATTCTCATAAATATGAAAAAGAACGTCTAAGTGTTGACACCCAGTTTTCGCGTACAGATATGTACGTGTAGCGTTTATTTTCTCCTTGGTTCAACATCCTCCAGAAATGAGGCTTCATGATTAATCGTAACACCCAGGTAGCTGAGCCATCGCACTTTTGGCACTCCGATCGCGTATGGCAGGCCATGGTGACTTCTGATAAGGCTGTTCAGAATCCGGTAATAATTTATCAAAAAGAGCATTGGGTTCTCAACCTGTGATGGGGATTTTACTAGGGAATAGCATGTCGACGGTACTATAATTTTGTGTTTCGAACCGTTTAGTAGATTACTTAGAACAGAACGATCACTAACTGACTGTTAATGTGATGATAAATGGATGGCATTTTGTATTTATTGATGATGTAAAGTTGATGAGCATGAACCACTAGCCAGTTACTGAAATACATTGCCTTAGAAGTTGGCGACACAAAATCTGATAATAATGACCCGTATGTGATGAGTTAACACAAGTGCTAGAGGAACATGAAACGTTAAACCACAGTCCCTTGTCAGATACAAAAACGAATCGGTAGAGTAATTGAAAGAGCAATCCGAATTTGGAAGGCAGATATAAATGCAAAGAATTCATTCCAAACAACGATCGACCATTCATTTTTCTGTTTAACTGCTATATTAAACTGATTGAGTTCGAGCTAGAAGATTATGTTGAT
>RDEW01000034.1:320024-389480 GCA_011109175.1 Dicyema japonicum
AAAAAAAATTTGTATTTTAACATAACTTCATGGGTAATTTACCGATAGTTGTATTATTGTCTAATATTTAGTTTCCAAAACGGGTTCAGAAGAAAGATGACATCAAGAAGCAAAAGGAGGAGGTGAAAGAGGAGGAGGCGCAAAAGAAGGATTTGAAAGATGAGGAGGCGGAAAAATTGAAAAGCATTCTACAAGCTGTTGGCACTGAAGAATTTCCACGTGATGACATAATATTTCGTGGTCCAACACGTGACTTCTATATAAAAAATTCGATTTATTCTGAGAAAGAGGCTGAGGAGAAGTGGAATCAAGTCAAAAAGAAACACCCCGAATATGATATGGATAATTTGGTTGTTCTGCCTAAAATAATTTGCGAGAAGTTTCAAAAACTGTATTGAATATGTTATATATAATAGTATGGAGGAAGGCAACCTCAATGTAATCAAACTAGATTTATGACATTTATGTTAATTTTTTCCTGAGTCAAAGTAATCAAACTAGATTTATGACATTTATGCTAATTAAGTTTTTTTCCGACGCTGGAATTCCTTAGTCGTTTAGGAATCGGATATCTAAGCAAACAGTGAGGGATCCCATGAGCACTGCTGGCTATTTGAGCGAATCTCGTTGGCCTTCTTGATAGGAATAGCCACGCGGTCGTTGTATGACCTTTCTGTTTATTTTGATGTTTTAACAGTTAATCGAAATTAACAACTGCCAGAGAAATCCTTCGGAATAATCATTCGGTTTCCCGAGGCTCATTGCTAACTTTCAAATTCATTGATCCATGTGATCTTAGAAAAGAGACTGTCTTGGGCACGAAGACTTCACTCGTCTCGACAACAGCGGGCTGTATATGGAATTTTGTGGAGAGGCTATTGTATGTTTTTTATCTTGAAATTTCGATTTCGAGCTGCCTCCCCAGCTTTCATTTATTTTAAAATTTAATTTGTTCTCTTTACTGTTTTCCTTGAAACTGCACTAAGAGAGTCCAGGGCCCTGACTGGAACAACTATGACGATATATTTATGCGGACGATCTATTTTGTTCTGAGGATACTCAAACACTTCAGCACATGCTCAGCGTACTCCCACACATATTTTCGAAATGGTTCTTATCCGTAAATCCAGACAAAACGGAGTTTACAACGCTTAAACGTAATGAGTACAGGAGAAGGCAAAAGAATGTTGGCTCGCTTCTAGGAGACTCTGAAGATGTTACTCGTAGGGAGATCCTTGCTATTAGTGCACTTAAAAAATATCGTCATATGGAGCCACAAGAAGAGGACAGGACTAAACACCAGGATTAGAATATACAAAGCTTTTGTCATCCGGGTACTAACCTACAACTCTGGGACTTAGGGAATCTCTAAACGGGAAATGGACCGTCTTGACTCCTTCCACAGAGCTCAGTTCAAATCGATAGTCGATTACTAGCCTATGAAGATCTCTAATGCAAACCTTTGTAATAAATGCAAATCTAGTGTGCTCTCAGATGACATTTTCAAATCAAGATGGAGCCTCTTTGGCCACGTGTTACGTCTAAATGACCAGGTCCCCGCAAATGTCGCAATGGACAACTACTTCGCACACACAGGAGACGGATTCCGCAAAAGGCCATTCCTATCGGCGGTTGGCATGAGACTAACTTCGGCGGACTACCTAAGAGAACTAGTGCGCAGCAGAGGATCATGGTGAAGGCTGACGGAGAGGATGATGATTCGGAATACGGCACAAGGGAAACTTAACTAATTTTATGTTTTCTCGTGAGTGCTTTTTAATAATAATAATAATTTGTTCTATTTTAATTTAAAAAATACTACTTTACGTGGGCCTTGTTTTCCTGAATAAATCAGTCACGAAATCATTATTTGTCTGTATGGCTAACTGGTTAATAAGTAAATTTGAACCAGTAAACCTAGTGGTTGATAGATCGAAGGTTGAGTGGGTGACATGACTATGATGAACTATGGCATAGCTCTTGTAAACTTATGTTTCTATTATGGATGTAATCCTTGTTCCCCTTCTTGGAGGTGTCGGAAATACGAACTTTTTGATACTCGGATTCATTTAATGTATCTATGGTCGAGTTCTTATTTGGCATAGCCAAATAGAAGGAACTAGCATATACTGCTTGAGAAGGAACAAGGTACAGCAAAGTCTCTCAATCCGCCAATTATAACTAATAAATTCTCTAATCCGCCAGATTTTGCCGATCCCCGAAATTGGCGGATTCGAGAGACTTTACTGTAATTAGTTCTTAATTCTCGACTGTTCTTAATAATAAACTAAGCACTCAACAGCGCCAACAAGTTATCTGCCACAGAGATGCATTTCACTAAAAAGAAATTACTTACTCTCATTTCCATACAAATCAAAAGAAATGAGATCAATCATGTATTCCTCTTCTTGGATGTCCCTTCTCCATTTCCAATTAACTATCGGATAGGACACAAGAAGACAAGCGAGTTGGATCTAAGAATCCCCGAGGTTTTTCTGTTGAAAGAAACTTGAAGATGACATTATCTTTTAAGAGTTTCGATCCTTTTTGCGTGAGTAGCCAATAGTGCAACGTTGGAGGGGAGAGGTCATCAGCACAGGTGGCTTCCCACACTTACAATAAGAAATAATTTATTCCAACGAAAATTATGGGACAAACGGGAGTACCGATGGTTTCGACTGCGCCTTGGAATGGTTATCGTGCCCGCCAGTGCACAAAAAGCTTAACAGATTACGTGAATTTAAAATATGTCGATTATCTCAGATAATTTGTTGTTCCGTACCTCAGGGGAGATCAAATTGCCACTAGTTAGTAATTGGTTATTTAAGAAAAGCTAGAGGGCCGGTCGGAAGTACCGGAGTGAGTTGACGGTTAACTTCTCAGCAGCTCAAAAAAAGAGGACGACGAGTTCTAATAGAAATATGAAATCTAAATAACCTAGAAGGTTACCAAAAATAAATGCAAGCCAATGAACTCCGAATCCTGAGAATGCCGTAATCTGTAAGTCGGAACTAAATTGCCGTTTCGCTGAGTCGAAATATTGTGTGTCAAAGTTCAATATATACGCAAGCAACAGTATTTAAAGATGATAAGGCACTGAGGATTTTCTGAGTTGTATCGATATACATGATTTTAGCCCACTTGGAGAGCTTTAACCAGAGACAACTAAAGAAGTTACCTTAAAAGACCAATGAAGAAATCGAGTCAATACAATTTTTACTTGGAAAATTTTGATAAGGGAAACTAAGCCAGATTAAACCCGATAGCTTCATAAGTTGATAGATTCGATAGTCGAGAACTACGTTAAAAGATTCTTTCCAGACTTCTTCGAATATCTCGACTACATAAATACAGACTTTGTTGATTTGCAAAAGTTCTTTGACCTCACAATCTCCACCCACTCATCTTATATGGCAATTCTTTTGATGACCAACATTTAGTCGATCAGGCGAATGATTTGAATGAAAGTCATAAAAGCAGGGAGATCTTTACCACAGTTCTTTTCAATTCTGTGATTTTGAAAATTTTTACGATTCTCGGGATTTAAAAAATATAATTTATTATAAATTATAAATGCCGGTCGAGAATAACAATTTTAGCTTTTTAAAATTAAAACTAAAGATAACTGGTGACATTAATTTATTTCATTTAATATAATAATTAATTATTTTAAAAATTATTTATTACATAAATAAATTTAATCATTGACACGTTGACATTTTATTGTAGTGTGTCTTGTTGACATTTTAAATCCTGTAATATTCTAATTTAGTCTAAGATATAATTTTATGTACATTTGTCTTATTCTTATAGGGGTTAGTGAATAGTGGCGGAAGGCTGTTGACAAAATGTTTTCGAAGAATATTTTGATGACTTCTCATGTTTGCTTTTTCTACACTATCCTGACTAATCAATGAATTAATGTGTCATTCAATATTGAATATTTTTTTATATTTAATTGATATTTTGGATTTATATATTAATGTTTACTGTGCATACCTGTCTGTTCTTCATCATATGCAAACTTAACAATTTCCGGAGATTTAAATCATGAAAGACGTATTCGAATCCTTGTCTGTATTTGTTACTTTAGAGATAACATCATGATTTTTCTAAACACCTGCTGTTTGAACATACACGTTTATCATTATGCTCTCACTAGTGAGGGTCTCCTGTTTTACCACTGATTGGAAACATTACTATTAACACTGTCATTGGAACAAAATTTCAAATTTAATAATTGAGTTCCCACGTGCCCATTGAATTTTTTTCTTGGAATATATTCCAATTGCTTGATATTTTGTTTGACATTTGATATAAAGATCCCGAAATCAACTACTGTGGAAAATTGGAGATATCCACATTTTTGTTTATTATTGTTATAAACCCGGGAATACAGGAATGAGGAAAAGCTATCTTCTATATCAAGTGATACTGGTTTCAGTGAATCTCCCTTTTTCCAGCTTTGTCTGGAATCTTTCACGTGTGTCGAAAAGGGAGAAGTTTTGTTTCAAATTTACAAGCAAACTTGAACTTACAAAGAAACGAACTCATATAATTCCTGAGATACGATATTCTGACTACGAGGACCGTATGTCTGAATTAGGAGAGACTTGATTGAATTAAATTATTAACCCCGGCTTCGCCAGCAAGTGGGAACTCCTGTAGAAGGGCAATGTCAATACGGTGTTTAACCAAGTACTCAGCCAATTCGGTATGTTTCGAGGTGATTCCATTGGTGTTAAGTTGTAAGATTCTGATGGGTCTATTCTGCGGCCCTGGGTTTAGTTCAATGTCACCGGATGTCAGGAGGGATTCTTGGGAGCGAAAGCTTCGTGCCCGCTCAATGGTCGCCATCGAGATCTCCTTGAAGAGAGACGATAGGGAAATAGTGTGGTTCTTTTTCATGTGTGCTGTGTAGGGCACAGGCACAACCAAATGACACCTCTTGGTGAGCCACAACGTCATAAAGACTTGATTGAACAAATAATATGCGAGAATAAATACTTGTATTGAATTACGGGACGCAGATCTACCGAATTCACTTTTGATGTTAAATAAAACAAATATTTTTGTTATTTTTAAAATATTTAAGTCTTAAAAATTTTTAGATATTTCTCCTTACATGTTGGTGTTACAACGAACCTTCAGCTTTTCTTAACCTTTTTTCTGGTGACCCCCGATTTGAATTTTATTTTAGACTACATCTGGGGATGGTTTTTAGACTACATTATTTTTAATTTTGGACTGTAAGTCATAAGTTGTTAATCTTTTCACTAGGCAGCGACACTCCGTGCCTCACCTCTATTCTATGTTCTTATACTACTATTATATTTTGATGTCTGGTCTTGAGCTGCTGAGGGCCTTGCTAATATCAACTTCAATCAGAAGACGATTCCTATAATTGGTTTCTGCGAGACACTCATCTTCTCATAAATACGTTGTCTCGAATCGTATTATCTGTTTCTCGCGAATTGCAGCTTCGAGGTGGAAAACTGCTCTAAATCGCGCCAAAATTCCATCAATTGTTTGTTTTTAATAATATGAACGCTCGCTGTGAACTTAAAGTTCAATCAAGGAATCCTCAATTTTGGGATCATCAGTTTCAACAATCGTAGTTAAAAATTGATTTATAATCCGAGTGTTGAATGGATTGGGTGTTGAAAAATAAATTTCGAACATTGATCGATTGCAACCCGAATGCTTTTTCCATAAAAAAATAATTAAATGCGATAATCATTTCATTAAAATATTGCTGAGACGAATAATCTGGCTGATTAAATCTAAATTATTTTAATTTTTGAAGTTTTTGATGATTGACTTATTCAATATCGGCAGAATATGTCATTCAGTTCTTGTACGTAGTAGAATGTGGACATAGGATCAGTTTGTCATATAAAGAGTACTGATCCACAAACAGATATTCTAGTTGGAATTAAAACTAATAATCACAGATTTAGTGCGATTAGAGAATTGTCCTCAAAATTATTGCCTAAGACTTTTATATCGAAAATAACTACCCACTAATTACATTCCTCTCACGTGTCTTTGCTTCCCTCAAATTAAGGTTCTTTCCAACTGTTTACTATTATCCTCTTTCACTATAGGCTGCCTGTTTACTATTATCCTCAGAAGTTGGATGGATCGTTTGATTACGGATACTGGATTACCTAATTGTCTGACGTTTTTTTGTCTTTCTTTTTTGGTGATTCGTGGTTTCTAAATAAAAAGAACAGTGAGACAGCTCGAATCTGCAAATTGGTGTATTTTTGGGATTGAACAGCTCGAATCTGCAATTTGGTGTATTTAATAGAAATACACGTGAGATCCGGTGGCTTCTCCAGTTGATCTCTGTTGCAATCGTGAGAGGCAACGCAACGTCGATAATGTCGGCGGGGTCCACTTTGGATAGATGGCAGTTTTAAATAAAAGAATAAATTTGTGTTGGTTTAAAAAATAAATTTGTTTTTTTAATAAAAATGTAGTAGTCATTGACGAGTAAAGTCTTCAGGCCCAAGACGGTCCCTTTTCTAAGATTGCTTGAGTCACTGATATTGAAAGGGGGTAATAATCGGCGGGAAACCGAATGGCTGTTCCAAAGGATTTCTCTGGAAGTTGTCAGGGGCAACAGCCATTCCATCCTCTCAGCTGGATTATTTTGATTGTTTTGTTACGTAATAATTCATTTTTGTTAAAAAAATTATAAATGATAAATTTTTGTTTGTCTGTCTGCAGTATTGTTTTTTTAAATTAGGTAATTTTTTCTGCTCGTGATTTCCAGTGTAGTGAAATTGATTTTTATATATCAAAGCAATGCTATGGACTGCAAGAAGCTGATCCTCGTCAGAATAAGGCTAATACTTTCACAAAATGAAGTACAATGACATTCTGGGATCAAATGAAGATTGCCATTACGAAAACTCTTCTACCGAAAAATGAAGTGACATCCTTGCCGGTAGTACGTGAGATGAAAATGGAAGAGGGCGGACCTACTTCACCTCTTTCGGAAGTGGAAGTCTATAATAAACTATTTAAGGATGGATTTGGTCGATACATGTAAATGCTCTCTCTTTGGTCCATTCTTGAATTTATTAGTTGTGCCTGTTTGTGCTGGGCTCACCAGAGATTGTAAGTCTGGGGTGAATAGCAAACTGGAAGAAACGAATCGGGCTAGAATCTGATATTAATCATTTAAAATTCGTCCACTTAAATATTCGATAATAAATAAGACAATTTAAAAAAAACAACCAATTATTTGATTCCAGCTTCTAATAAATCTCTGACACTTCTTGCATTCTTCTAGTTTCACAAGTGTAGAACATTAGAGCCATTGCAAATGCCTTCGAAGGAGTTCGGTGTGTCGAAATTTTAAATTTATAAAAATTAGTCATTTTTAGGTCAAAATTTTAAATTTATAAATTTAAAGTGATTTCAAATTTTCAATTTATTACTGGAGTATTGGTCTCACAAGTGAGTTATTCAGGCGGAATTCTGTATCCACATGGATCCTTTTAAGGACAAACCAAGTTTTTTTGATCTTGTGCTGTTTGGCGTTCGTTTAAGTTTTTCTTCTTGTTGTGTCCAGCTTTTTTAAATCCGTGACTTCAGTTGTGTCTGGAGTTACAGTTAAGAACGTTCTGTCAACCTGCAGAGTATTTGCTTCAATAAAAAGTGAGTGCTTCTTTGTCGTTTGAAATAAAGTCCACGTCATTAATTAATTTATTAACCCCGGATACACCGAGAAAAGTTAAAAGTAACAAATAGTTATGTGTATCTAGTTTCCACTGCTACAGAAACAAAGTCCACCAGAAACCAGAATAAAATGTAAAAGACGTCCATTACTGGCAGTTGTGGAAACCCCTCCAATGGAATGGGAGTAGCAAATGATCTTTTTTCGTCCCAGTCTAGCACTGGGCTCCACCTGAGAAAGGTGGATCTCATGACACACTCTAGTAGGAAGGGGAAAAGGAGGAAGAGACAAACAAACAGAAAACCTTAACTAATAAGCCACGTAGCACCACATGGCGCCACGAGGCAATACAACAACATCATTATGTATGCTATTGTGCTCGCTCCACTTCAAAGAGCGGCTCCTGAATATTTAAAAATATAATTTTACTTGTTTGTTTAATTTATGATTTTAAATAAAAATTAATTTTTGTTAATTTCTCCGGTGCTTTTTAACCTTATTTTTAAACGACTTACCCTGCCCTGAGGTTCTGATATCATTCTAACATACGCAGACGATTTAATTATTGCGAGCAGGAATAAATACGTGGATATGACAAAATCAGAACTTCAGTCACATAAACGACCTAGGGGTTTGGCCGTTTTCGAACCGACTTTCAATATCCACGGAAAAATATTAATATAACATTTTTACTACCAAACGAAGACAAAAGGATACGGTGGAAATCAGCCTTGATTATTCCAATGAAAACACATCCAAGAATACTGGGAGTGACCCTGGACCCCATACTCTCTTTCTCCCAACATGTGAAGGATGTTATGGCAAGGGGCCTTTGGAAACTCAACGTCAAAAACCTTTCTAAACTCCAGGACCCAGCCGTCTTATACCACCAGTTCTTAAAGCCTATGGTGGAGTATGCCTGTGCTACCTGTGCTTACGGAATTTCAAAGTTTTACAAGATAAATTCCCTAAGAACAAAAATGGTTCGCATAACTAATCGCTCTGCTCAATTATTCCGTCCTTTACTCGACAACGCGACAGTCCGGAATAATAGTTCTGGCTTCATCAGTCTATGCGGCTCAGAGTCTGATTGCTTCTACCAATCAGCGATGGAAGCCGCCGGTAAACTTAAATTAGGAAAAAGCCCAGGCCTCTCCAAATTCTGGATTCAGAAAAGCTTTGTGTACTATGGAGGAGAACATCAAAAAGCTATCGATCATGTTGAGCTCTACCGGGATCACTTAATTAGATGGTTTAACTCCTTCTTTCTTGGTGTTCCCTTTTCGAGGTTAGATAATAATAACTGCGGAAGTGGGCTTCTCCTCGAGAAGGAAAATTACATGAAGAAAATTGGTAGAACGGATTGTAGAGTGCACAAGCGGAACCCTAAGTATTCATATGCTCATGGGTAACGCGGAAGCGCTATTAAATAACTAACTTGTCGTAAATCTAAGAAATTAGCAAATGATGTGTCTCCAAGAGTTCAACCTTCTCAGGTGGGAAAACTAACGCTCTGTGAATCTCCAACTTTAGAAGATTCAAGTTTCGTCTTGGAAGATTATGCTAACTTGGACAATCTTGCAGTGTTAATTGGAATGAAGGGGGACTTTTGGAAGACGTAGCTGTTAGAAGGAAGATGGACCTCCGATCTCTTCTGTTTATGAGAAAGTAGTAAAATTGGAAAATTGGTTTTCCTGTTCGAGGGAGTTATTGTCCCTTGGCTTGTTTACGGATGTGAGGGATGGTACAACCCATAGGAAAAACCAGATAATGTCGAGTAAGAAAAGACAAGAAGAGTTTGTATCAAATTTACACATAAAATTGAATAAAGGTACAAGTTGCAAAAAACCCAATAACTTGGCTCTTTAGTTTGTGATTAATTTAGGCCGCTTGAATGGATAGGCTGCTTCTACCGACAATAGCTATCAAATTTGCTGTTGAAGCCATCCAGTCTTACGTTAATACTTGGTGGCCTTTTGGATCATTAAGCCGATCCAACAAACTGTGTCATATATTGATTTTTGCAGGAAAGTGGCGGTCATGAACTGGATAAGTACCCTTGTTTCTTGTATTAGGAAAATTCATAGTAAAATAGAACAATTTAATGAAAAATAGAACATTAAGTAGTAATATCCTTGGTTGGATCAGTTACCCTAGTGGTCAATTGATCGAATGGCTGAGGTGACTTAGCTAGGTCTAATACATCCCTTATATCCTCAATATGAATATCATTCCATTTCGAAACTCAAGAGACATAGAAAATGAAACTTTCAGATACAAAGAAAAGTCGGACGCATTTATGTCTGGGTTGGAATCCCATATGCCCCAAATTGGAGGACCTTAGGATGTCCGTCTTTATGAAGAACAAAGGAACCATTAGTTAATCACCTAATAAGATCCTTGATGCTTAAAGACACTCTACCATTAAAAGAGTTAGCCGCAAACTATATTTAATCGTATGTCCAACAGATGAGCACGTTGTTAAAACAAAGCTCTAACCCTTCATCAGACAACATCTTATATATCATTACTATACTCGTAGGAGTTTTCTACAATACACACGATTGATGTAATAAGTCATCGTTTCCCCTTCTATAAATAACTTAGCTGTATAACTCTTAGGCATTTGAAGACAACTCCATCCCAGGTAAATAGTGGAATAATCTTCACTTGAGAATATTAAAGAAGCGAGAGCCCTTCATCAAGAAGCACATGCTTGTGATGCTTCTCAACTTGATTATGGTAATACTACCAGATAATTACGAGTTCAATGGAAGTTAAATGTGAGAATATACAAAAGTACATTCATTATAATATATGCCAATTATGGGAGTCTCCATTTTAATGGAACTGTGGAGATGGCAACAACAACAAAGAAGCGTGAATTAATAATTTATATTAAATTTAAATAAAAAATTAAATATATAACAACTTGAATTATTTTTAATAATAATCACCGGTTGTATGATTTACCACCAAGGAAGCAGAGTCCGGTGGATTTGGAAGAAACTTGATGACACAGAGAGTGTTTGGGACTCGTGAATTACATCAGATGAATCAGAAGATAGATATCATCTATAAGTTTAAAATAATATCTCAAAGGTTAATAAGAAGAATGTTCAAGTTATCCAACTGAATAAACATCTCCTTATATGCAGGTGTAAGATGAACTCGATGAGTAATTAGAAAGCTACGTACTGATGAGTCAATTACATCATCCTCACGAGGTTCTATTAAAATAGTCTTTTTGAGTACCCCGTAAGGATGTCAGTTGACACATTAGTCCAACGTGAAAAATCGCCCATAAACGGGCATACAGGGAGTTCATCGGTATCCGAAAGAAACTTTGGTAAATAATTTCCGACTCCAAAATGGGGAAAATTTCTTAATATTGAGGTTTTGTCCAAAAAGGAAAATTTTCTTAAAAAGCGAAATAAAAAATTGTGAAAAATTACTTTTATAATAAAAATTGCTATAATATGTATTAAAAACAAAATGAATCATCAGTAGGGCCATTTAAATGCCAATGATTTTTTAGATTTTTATTTTTTTGATGAATAAATCTGCCATTTTCATTTTTTGGTAGTGAATGCACAATATCTGCTGTAAATCTGTATAGTTTATGAACATTGTCATGAGTTTTTGTTTGATTACATAAAAATGCTTTTGAGAGCACGTGTCATATCATTTATCACTTCATACTCTAAGTGTCTCGCTGTTATCTTCAATGCTAAGATTATCATAAAATGTCTCTAAATTTTATGAATAATTAGCTGGTGCCGTGTAGCTACCTGAAGATTTCTCTTCCTTCTTTATAATGGTGTCAACGGATCACCGTATTCAGGAGATGTCCAATGCCTCTATCTCTTTATTCCACCGGGAGATTATTCCGTTACTTGTCGGCGAGTTCTGGCTTCAACCTCAGCTTTCCGGACAATATCATCTGAACCACTGTGCTTGGATGAGGGCTCTACTGGGACGCGTCAGATTATGGGATTAGTCAGAATGGTTTTACCCTTGATCTTTGGAATAATTTCATTCAAGAACACTGCGGCCAAAACGTTCAGTTTTGAAAAAAATGGAGTTGAGAAATATCACCATAAAGAATTATGCTCAATAGGCAGGTCCCAGACTTTTTGAGATAAATGAAGTGCAATAGTTAAACTTTTTTGATATATTCTTATAATGTATCCAAATGTACAAGCAAACGATATGATACGCATACTTTAAGTAGTCCCATTTCGCGGATATCGAGACAACTCGCTACACGTTCCTTATATAAATTCATTTTGTCATACATCAAAAATTGGCCGGATGGCTTAATGTAATAAGTTACGGATCAAAACCATGAGGTCCCTGGTTGAATCTCGCTGCTGTCTATTCGGTTGAAGATTCCACGCATTATAATGCTTGGTGTTAACGATGTTTCAACACTGCGAAACTGGACTGTCTTCTGGGACTCCACAAAAAAAAAAAAAACGAGAAGTCAAGAACATTTTCAATGTCACTTCTTATAATTTATTTCTTTTTTTTTTATTTAAAAAAATAGAACTAACAAAAAGGTCATAGCGGTCGTCCTGACCACGTCTATTCTCTCTAAGGATAGCGACGTGGTTTGCTCAAATAGCCAGCAGCGCTCACGGGGATTTCCCATTAGTGCAGAAATCTGATTCCCTAGACGACTCAAGAATTCGAGCGTCACAGGGGCAAGAGAACTAGGCGTTTCAACAGCGAACGGAAAAACAAAAATCCTCATTACCGCGTACTTTGCAAGTTTTTACCTCTCGACCTTTTTAAAATAAAGTGTGATTTCTACCTAAGGTGAGGTTTAAGTAAATAGAAACAATTTTTTTATAGAGCACAAAATGAAGTCACAAGAATTCGGTTGGATTTGACGATTTTTTCTATGAACTGTATTTTATCACGTTCAGTCTTATCTATTCGGTGACCACGACGAATTCATTATGAAATTCGAATACACATGCTTGATTTTTGAGGAAACTCATTGGAATCCGAGTAAGTTACTAAAATGTAAAAATCAGCCCAAATTCGGGTGTTTCTAATGAAAGTTCATTTCATAGCTCATCCCCCATCATGATTCTTAATAATATCTTCTCTTTGGTCCAATCTCCTTATATGAATTCTTAATGTTTGTGAAATTTTATTAAAGATTCTTCTCTTCCTTATTCATATCCGAGGACTTCATGAATTTCGAGAGTGACTATATTGTGTCTCTATTGTTGCATGTAGTCTACCAAGACAGACTCGTCTGTTTACCTTAGACTTGGATTGCCATAATGAATCGATCCCTGTCTATTTCACATAGGATTCTCATGAGGTTGTCGTTTCGATATAATTCTATTTGTTCCGCGTCTGCGTGATCCTCAATACTAGTCTCTAACCTTCTCCTATTCGATCCTAGGCTCTGCAGACAAATGAGGTCTTTATCGTCCCTTAGTGTTCTGTTCATTGGTCTCAGGTTACCATTAAGAACACGAGAAGCGTTGTACCACGACAAACTCGGAACTTTTACTATTTGAAAAACTTTTGACAGATGATCTCACAAGTCTTTCAATTTTTAATTGACTTGAATCATACGTGCCTTGAGCTTCCAATGTTCTTAATGACGTCATTTCGTCTATGCTAACAAGAAAGAAGTTGTTTGCTTTAGTAGATATTCTAAAAATCTTATTTTGACGTGAAAAGTAGACATTTCGACAATACAGGTGGTCGACGGTTCAACCTTCAGAGTCACTTGACTGTCATACATGCACTCTCTAGATTCGAATTTGAATCTTATGTGTACTTGGCACTCACTATTCAAACTTTGGCTACGATGTCTCCCGAGTCTGTCACCTCGTTCCATGATCATGGGAGAAATATATTAATTTATTAACCCAGGATTCACCGAGAAAGATTTTAACAGTAAATAACTACTTAAAAGAATCCAGTTTCCACTGTCATAGAAACAGAGTCCTTTACGTCACACAAGTCCATGCAGAACCACTACAAAAGTAAATGACATCCATTCATAGCAGTTGTGAAAACTCCTCCAGTGGAGTGAAAGATTGCTGGATTCGCTGTGTTATCCTAGTTTCTTCCTAAATTCTCAGGAATAGCTTATCTGATTATAATGTTGTACCTGCAGAAACTCATACTGGTCGAAAACGTGGGAATTCTGTTGTCCTGGTGGAATTTCATGAACGACTGTCAAAAACTGACATTCTGATGAGATTTAGCTCTGAGGAGGTAGCCATGGCAGGTATAGACTTAGCCTATTGACAGTTTAACGTACTAATTGGGTTAATGGTAGTACGAGATTCCTGCGATATCCTTCTTTAAGATAATCGTTGTTGAAAAGGTCATCGGTGAGTTCGGAGATATTTGATGTTCAATGTGTCTCAATTGAGGAACAAGATGATGACAGAGTCGAAGGAGGTTAAAATCGTGAAGGAAGTGCCTAGTGGACGAGTGTCGTTAGTGGAGTGGATTGGAAGAGAATTTGTAAAAGAAGGTCGGTTGAAAAATTACGTGAGGAATAAATACAAGGAGAATGAAGGAGAGACCGACGTGATGGAAGAGACTCAAATCGGAGGGACAATAGGAGGCATGAACGCAGAAGGTGACATGTATTATTTTATATATATTTCAAATTTAAAATTTTTATCTCGATTTGTGATGGTTGCCAATGTATTTCTTTGTAACGATGTATTTCTTTGTTTAAGATGATACTCTGGGAGGTCATGGGCTCAGTACCCCCACTGGTTATTCGGTTGAAGATAACTCCTCACATCTCTTTGTTCCTAAGGCTAATTTGCGAGATTTATGTGCCACAATTGTGGCAGGTGGTGCCCAGTGCCCTGATGGCCATGAAAGAAATCATTTACCATTCCCTTACACTGCTGGTTAATTTCTTTGAGGGATCTCTACACATATTTAGGCTGAGTCTCGGTGTTGAAATGCGTCAGATTCCACCGTTATCTACTGTTCGACGCCTTTCTCTTACTATGATTTGTTCCTTTCTCGAGTGGAACCTATAAGGAGCATTCACTTTTTATCAACCCACTAAATCGTTTCTTGGAGGTTCCCATGACTTCTAAAAGTTGGTCTTTCTTTTTTATCTCCATGGAAGGACTTATCGCGTAAAGATGAGCAGTCTATTATCGAAGTGGTCGCTTATTATGATATTAAGTTTGCTTTCTTGGAAGATATCTTGCCATGGTCTCCGATGATGTCATTGAATAAATAAAAAACTGGATAAACAGATAATGAACTTTCCGAACATAGTATACTTGTATCTCAGACATGGACAAAAGTGGAGTTATACAGGGATCAATCCTCCGTCAGCCGCTGTTCAACATTGTCATGGTGAACTTTCCTATGAAAAATTTTCCAAGCACGAAAATATTAATTTACTCAGAGAAGCGATTTTTTAAAGTCAAAACAATATCCGAAAGACGATTTGCTGTGTAAATAGAAGAGACGTTCCTCATTGTCTCTTCATAAGTGCTAAAACCGTCTTTGATCTACGACAAAGTTAAGGAGATTTGGAAACTGGCTGCCCTAGCGTATGGTTCGGACAGCACAGTTGTCTTCGAAGATAATATTGTGTGTTCTCATACCAGTGTGCAACAAGGGGATCCGCTTGGAACACTCCTTTTGACCTGACTGTCGATGATGTCGCATGCAATGTGCTTTCCCTATTCAACGTATGGTATATGGATGACGTGGAGGCCTTTATGACTCTCTCTTGAAAGATCTCCGTGTCATTAACAACTCTAAGGAGTCTTTGATTATCAAATCTCTATGTCCGGCAAAGATTTAGTTTTCGCTGCAGGAGCTTTAGAGATCAATTTACCGGAGAAAGGATCGGGAAGTGGGTGAATTTTAATTCCTCAAGATTTGCATTGGTGGCGACGGGAAAGCTCTTTCCTCGAAGGACTCTCTGCTACACTCAATATCCGAAAAACACTTAGGATTTAGGATGTCTCTATGCTAACGATCCTTGATTCACACATGGTGTTCTTCCTGCTGAAAAATTGTCTTCCTTACTCTTCGTTTTGGGATGCTCGTCATCCTTCAAGCACAGGGACATCCTAAACACTATCAACTTTAAAATTCTTAGTGGAGGTAGTCCTTAATGTTTAACTTAACGATCTAGGCTGGAGGCAGTGCAAAATCTTGATCTTTAAAGATGGCCTCGGCCTTAGATCTTTAGCCGACATTACGCTCCTTGCTTTTCTTTTTCATGTGCTTCTTGTGTTTGCCTGTGGTCGAGATTTTACTCAACAAGATCTTTTCTTGAAAGTTTCGTAAATTGAGTTTTTAATAATAACTGAATTTCATTACAATTCCTTGGTTTATCAGTAAGTTTAAGGTTGTAGAACTAGTCACGTGGCATCCATATAGCCGATCTATTACGGATAGATTCGTAGTGGGTGAACAATTGAGAAAAGCTGATGAGAAGATTCGTGATTTATTCTCAAACTGAGAGTTACAGGCCAGATGGAATTATCATCGTTCTTCTCGACTGGGAAGCTCCAAGTATGAGATGTCCAGTGTAACCTCCTCTGAATGTTGCCAATACCGAAAAATTAAATTGGTGGAAGTATGCTGACCTCCTTGGTGGCTTGAAGTTTGTTCCTCTTACTATGAAAACCTTTGGAGCTCTAGGATACTCATCCCATGATTTCTTCAAAAAACTCGAATACCTAATTTTAGTCAGTTCGGGAGTCAGGACTGAATTTTTTTGTTTTTGTTTTTTATTAAACAAAATAATTCGAAATTAATGATTCTAAACATGGAGTAAGAATTTATGAAATGATCGAAAGAACTTTAAGTCAAAATTTGGAAATCTAGAGGCCAGGAGCTATATGAGCATAGTTAGTATGCTTTTTAATGATAATGAGATTTAGAGAAACTATCATATAATTGCACTAACAATAATTTTATACATGGCCTTCAAAAAATTGTCTAATACTCATGCCACCATCAGCACCATAGTGAAAGCCATGATACTTTTAGCTGAGATTCGCTCAAATAACCAGCAGCGCTCACGGGGATCTCCTGATCGTGTAGAAATCCAATTCACTAGACGACTCAAGAATTCCAGTGTTGCAGGTGCAAGGGAACCAGACGTCTCAGCGGTGAGTAGACAAAAAATTAATCGGTAGGACCGCATACTTTTCTCGTTTACGGCAGAAAAGCTCCAGAGACACTCTGGATTAGGTTGCAAGTAACAGACGTTTCGGTGCAGGTGATGTCCCTGACAAGAGCTTCCCCAATTTCAAAAAGTAAGGTGGTCATCTATCTAGTCGTTTCCCGTCACGCCTGCAAAGACCTATTGATTCGAGTATGAAGGGATGTCCGGCGGCGTCCAAAGCTCGTCTTACGACTTCGTTTAAGGCCATGCGTCTTGGAGATCTGCCTGCACTCTTCCTGCTTGATAGAGGGTGTAGGTCAAAACAGTCGATCTGATCTGCACGGATGGGGCACACGGAATTTTAATCCCAGTCGTATTGAGATCCCATACGGACTTATTCATCATCTAGATGGCACTAAAAGTCCATTAGGAATGGCGTTAAGCCAGACACCGCTCTCTGAAGACGCCCTCGACAACTAACATGCATGGCGATGTTGGTTATGTGACAGATCTTCAATGCTATAATTAATTAGTAATTTTGATTAAAAAACCCTTGACCTAGGTGAAGGTTAACCAGATACTTTTTATTTTGGATTATTTTAGTAAGACCTATTCTGATGTCTTTTGCAGATACTCAAATTATTATACTTCTTTTTTATCATATGGTTATGTTCACCCTGTTCAACAGAATATTCATGGAAAAGACGATCGCATGTACTATTTCGTTTAATTTTATAAATTATTTTACAATATTTATATTTTCATGAGTTAAACCGATAAATTATCTCTTTAACTGTAGCGTAGTTAAATACTATGTATAAAAATTGCATTTCGGCATTTTTGTTTTAAAATTAATAAATGCACAATATTTGCATATTGTCAATTCTTCCTAGCAATGCATTGTTGCGGAATGTAATTGCTTTTAGTAATCGGAAGATTCCCTTTGAGGAATTTATAGACACATCTACGTACGGAAGTATAACACTATCGACAATAAAGTATAAAATAAATAAAAAACAAGTATCGGCGACAATTTATGCAACTTTATGTTAATAAAAATCCTGAATAGTTTGAGGATTTGCAGTACAGTAAACTCTCTCAAATCTGCCATTTTTGGTTCCGGCGATTTTTGTGAAAGTTTGAGAAATGGATGGTTCTGGAATTTAATCAATTCAATCTGGAAATTTCAATTTGTGAACAGATTCGTACTCTTGGACAACTCACCCAGACAGATATCACATTCATACCGCTCACTCTGAGAGACTTATGGGAGCGGATAGCAATCTAGGTAGACATTTGGAGGCAGTCATCTGCCTAGTTAGCTATAGTTGAGTAATTAACTAAAACTAACAAGTTCGCTGGATCAATTCTTTTAAAGAATAATAAACCAAACTTTCCAATAATATCCAATGAACCTACACTCTCACTAACCATTCATTTTTATGTATCTACGTCTCACTTGGAAATCGTTGCATATCCTCATTTTCCTTAGTTGGAAAGACTTGCCATAAAACAAAAATAAACATTTCCATAAAAATAAAGCGAGCCACCCAATTGAATAAATTAAATTCATTAAATTAAACAAAACAACTATCCTCTGATAACTGCAATTAGAAGAAATTTGATAGTTTTATATTAGGTAGATGACATGCCTCCACTACTTCGGAAACATCTCTATATGACTGGAGAGCCTCTTCCATTATCAACTTGGGAGAAGAATCTCTGATGGAGATTACCTTATGTCTTATTGCTTCCAACACATCTTCAAAAACAAGGGATCGTCTCACCTTCGCTCACGAAAGAGCCCTTCCAGCTTTTGATACGTGTTCCAAATAACTCAGAAAAACCAAGCCTGTCCTAGTCAGCACATAAGTTCACGTGCCCATCGTCCTGGGGTAGCCAGTCAACTACAAATATAAACTCTAGCAAACTTCGTAATCAACAGAAGTCAAAGGATGATGAGGCGGAAAGGGTCGGGTTGATCTCATCCGTCACCCATCAACCTCAAGTATCAAACCGTTTGTAGAAAGCCATCAAATAAAAGTGGACAAAACCTGCAGGTAAAGAAAGGTCATCGAGTACCGGTTCACCAAGGAATAGTTGGCCGCTGCAGGAATCATCTTTAAATAGTTCTGGTCTTCTTCTGAACTGATCCTTGCACATGCCAGTTGAGGGTAATTCACATAAATCTGGTCTTTTCTCATAGACTTGCCCATTTCAAACACAGAATCTTGGTTGAATCAAAAAAAGTAGCAACTTAGTGACCCAGTTCCCGACTTCATCACACAGAATTGACTTACTCTGTCGATCCCCATCTTGGAGGATGCAAATTTGTCGTAAATTGAAATCCACTGCTCACAATGCTCCTTATCTTCAGCCGATGAATATCCTTGGGTGACTATAGAGCTTCAAATCTTTTCTGATTCTTCAATCCATGCCCATCAATAGAGACTCTCAAGATCCCTGAATTATAAGGTAAACAACTTGGCTGCCATTGGAACGACACCACGTGACCCTAATCCGACAGGGATGTGGTCAAAAAGTGCCTGGGATAGCTGTTCCTTTGAGGTTCGACGTCCTTCTCGCTCAAATTGGTCCTGATTAGCCGAATTCCACAGTTTATCTGGAATCCAACTCCACCGGGGAGACCATGACATTAGAATCCGTCATAACAAAAGCTATCGTGTTTCCTACATTGAATCCGTATCCCGAATGAATGTCTGGCAGCCCAATGTAGTTCTGGAATTATTCTAGAACTGTACCTTGACTATGCCAGGCAGATTTGTTATTGAAGGAAGAAATCCACTACTTCCCTCTACTCAGAGTAGTGACGTAATTCATCAAACAAATTTTTCTACGGGATTTCTTGACGTGTAATAGCCTTCCACTATGAAACTGATTAATGTTTTATACATTCATCTGAAACTGCAGTCCATTCAATATTTCCATGATATGCATTTTCCCCTTTTAGAATTGTAATTTTTCCTAATGTGTTAAAACAACCATGAAACTGGCTAATGTTAGCGATTTTAAATGCCGAATTTATTATTATTATAACACCAGAGACCACTAAAGCCAAATTATAAATAATTAAACTTTTAAATTTTAAATATTGTGTTCATTAAATTTTATGTATCGATAATTTATAAAAAAAAATACATCCGAAACCTTTCAGCATCAACAATCGTCTATTCAGAACTAAACCAACCCATAACAAAATATTTTTATTGCCGAACAAATTTAGAAGCCATCGCTCACTACAAAACTCCCGTGCCTGTGGCCCTGATGGAGTATCTTTAAGTCATTTGAAATACTCGGGGCCATAGCAAAAGTGACAATCACAAATACACAACAATTAGAACAACACCCTCTGTAACCCCATATGGAGCACGACGATGATTTCGATTAATATTCAAAAGGCTTTTTTACTCTGTCTCGGGGACGCAGCGGACAAAATGTTTGATACCAATATTCACCATAATGTTAAACTCTGGTTAGAAAACCTGGAAGAGTATTCATGGAAAAGAGCAAGTAGATATCCTGACTGCTATCAAATAAAGTCCTACAGAGCTCCCCAAATTCACCGATTTTGTTTAATTTATTTCTTTATGACGTCCCCCAGATTGATGATTCCGACACGCCATTCCTGCTCTACCCCTCCCATTATGTGCTCATAGCCATTTCAAAGAATCCTAATATCCTAGGATACCATACAACAAATTGATAAACTTCATAAGGTACTCAGACCAACTCCTAACGAAAGAACTAGATGTGAATATCCTCAAGGTAATTGCTAGGAAATGTCCATAACACCATTAGACTGCATATACAACATTGAATATGCTTGTGCCATTTGAGTTGACGATTGATAAAATTGTTCTCGGAGGACTACGCTCTAGTATTTTTTTGCTCCGAGGGCTCGGCATGCGTAGACACAAAGTCGTGTATATTTTAGATCCAGGTGCTGTCGTAGTGGATTTAAATAATTAACAGCTAATCAAATGTATCCAACCCC
This sequence comes from Dicyema japonicum, assembly GCA_011109175.1. Taxonomy (NCBI): domain Eukaryota; kingdom Metazoa; phylum Dicyemida; class Rhombozoa; family Dicyemidae; genus Dicyema; species Dicyema japonicum. Next base: position 340,872 of record RDEW01000034.1, read on the forward strand.
AAGGTCAGAAAATCAGAGACCTTTTAATATCAAACAAATTTATCAATCATCAGAAAAAACGCATGCAGTCCTAATAGGTATATGACCTTTCCAGTTGAGCGGGAGAGAGCGAATGATTTTCTTAGTCCCAACCAGTACTGGAATAACTTAGGAGATGGATTGTATGAATAAGACTACTGGATGATTCTACAATGATATAGATCATGTTTTTGTTGCTTAAAGTGAAATTTTTGTATAGTGTGTATTCACTTAAGTCTTAGCGAATCTTCTGGTTATTTGAGTGAATCTCACTCGCCAGGGCGGCCGCAGTCCGGCCATTTGTTTATTATATTTTGCATTAATAAATAATTTATTGACTTAATTTTTTATTCACTGAATAAAGAAAAATTAGCCGGGTGGCGTAGTGGTTAGGTGTCGGGCTTAAGTGGCTTAGGCTACGTGTTCGAATCTCGCTGCTGTTCACCTGGTGGAAGGTTCCACGCATCTACGATGCAGAAATGGTTTGACGAGTGACGCCGTCATCAGTGAATACTCACTGCGGAACTGGATTTGTCTAAAAAGGACACTCACACAAGAAAAAGAAAAAAAAGAAGTGAAGATCATTCCTTGGTTCTACGATTAGTTAAAATTAACTGTTCTTTACTTAAATAAAGTGTGTGTCCTGCCTATGCGGAGCTATAAAATACTATGGCTCTCGTGAAAAGGCTTAAAAAAATTAGAAAAATTATCAAAGAAAATGAAATTATCCATTAGTTTACTATTCTGGACAATACGTTGCGGATACTTTGAAAGATATGATATGTGCAATCTTCATTTGAAATGATTTGTTTAATTCACCACCCATATTTTAAAAATTAGTCGATTAACTAAATTTTAGTGATTAACAAAGTAAAAGAGTAAATTTTAAATGGAGTCCGTCACGGATCCCCACTATCCCCAGCCTTTTTCAATCTATACATAAACGACATGGCACAAACCTGTAATGAAAACAGACTAATCTTCCCCGATGCCGATGATATTATAATTGCCTCCAAGGACAGAAGCATTCAATCAGCGACTCAGTACGCTCAACAAATTCTTGAAAAGTTGGAACTAATTCTCTCGAAGATGCGAATCGACGCATCAGCAACAAAGCCTTCTGTCACGCTGTTTACCACTTAAAAAAGACAGCTCTGTGTAAAACCTAAATTCTTTATGAAGAACGAGGCAATTCCTATCAACAAAACATCGAAAATACTTGGATTCACATTTGATCAGGGACTGACCTTTATCCGACATGTTGAGAACATAGTATCTTTTTCTCTGAAGAAAATAAGAATTTTAAAAGTGCTCTCAAAAACACTTAGAGACCAAACTGGTGGCCTTGCAACGATTTATGAACAACTTATCCGACCATGATGACGAATGCAAGTTCTCTGTGGACAATGCAGATTTCACGATTCTCCTCATTGAAACTATCTGCATTCGAGGATACCGCAATAAAGATAATTGGACAAGAAAAATCCAGCCCATTGAAATTCTCTAAATCGAATTACAACAGGAATTTTTAAAGGAGGCTAGTTTACCAAACTACCCTCTATTCCATACACAATCGAAATATTTACAATCATACAAAAATTTTGAGCCGATGCCATATCTAATGAGAAGGGCTGTTCAGGATTTTCGACCATGCTGGACTCGTCTTCTGGGATCACTTAGTTAGTTGAGAACTTTTTATTTCTTTTCTTTGACCAACTGATCTTAGACGTAATAATTATAATTATGTCTCCGGTGGAATAAAAAGATGGATTTGTTTTTCTATCATATTACTTGATTGTTTTGACAAATCATCGCTAAACCACCTGTGTGGATAGCCTCTCTCCTTCCAACCTTATTATGACAACAACTATCCCAGGCTCTGCTTCGCAGAAGGCTGAAACCCTATAGCTGAAGAAATACTATATCTCGGTGGATAGTTCATTTTTGACCAGTAGCCGTGGAAACGTCGAAATTTAAAGGAAGTAGGTCGTTGATTCTGCTAGATAGAATCAGATCTCTTGTCGCTGATAAATTCTAGGTCAATTTAAGCAAAATCGATTGTTATAATTTATATAGAAGGTTGCTCAATATCGATATCATTGACATAAGCAATCTTAAAAAAGTTTTGAGGCCCTATGACTTCACTCGTCTTGGCGACAACAGTCTGCTTATAAAATCTGGTTAGACGCTTTTGTAATAGATTATTTAAGTTCTCTAACTCTAAATATATGTATGCCGATGCCACATTGTGAATCAGACTTTTCAAGAGAGAATAAAAAAACTATGATCCTGTCTGGGCGCATTCCATAATCACGATGTCAGAAAAAAAGTTGAAAATGCAATAGACCATGACTACTTAAGAGACAAAACAAGAAAAGAGAAACTTGAAAGAGAATAATTACGAAATTATTATAAACGTGCTTGGAGATTTTAAAATAAAAAAACAACGAGAAAATTAATTGCATTTAAAAAATAGGAATATATTCATTTGGTCTTATTATATTTCGGCATTTTTGACAAATGTGATGACTCCAATTATTGTAAGTGTTAGAACAGATAGCATAATTCCTATAATTATAAAAATTTTTGAATGATTAGAATTTGTATTTTTTTCAGGAGTTACTTCTTCAAAACACTCTGACTCTAAAATTCAGGAAAAATCAAACCTTTTCCAGTATAATGGGATTTAAAATCACTCCGAATAATTTGTGCCTTAAATGATGAAAATTCAGCATATATGTCATCAGAAAATTTAGTGAGAGACAATTTTAAGTTACAGGAATTTCCAACATCAATCAATTTGCTCTTATTAGGACTCCAAGACCCATTATAGATTTTATTGATGACTATTTGAATATTGGAGATATAATATTTGTTTTGAGACAAAATAAATGTATAAAGTATTTCTAAATAATTCCCCTTAAGAGATAACTCAACACTATTGTTATCAAAATTAATCTTCGAATCCAGATTCTCGTAAACTAATGACAAATTATCAAACTAATATTAAATTATACAATTTACCATTTTAACAGTGTGATCATAAAAAAGTGTGATTCTAAAATTTCCACTTAATATTCCTTTCAGTCGATTTTCCTCAATAAAATACCAATATTGAAGATTTGGATCGTTTGCTGGATCACAGTCATGTGCTAAATTAAATTATGTCAAACCTTTTCCAATAAAATATGGATATGATTGTTTATTGTAGTATTTATCACCAAAGAATATAATGTGAGAGTATTACCATTCCCAAAACTTACGGACATATATCCGCATCTGTAATATTTTCCATGTTTAATATTTGGAAGATTTGTTGTATTTGTGTAGGTTTTATTATCTTTGAGTGTTAACTATTAAATACTAGAATTTAATTCTATTTGTATTGAGATGTTGTAAAATTTGTCTGAGAATTCAATAAAAAATTGGTACATCAAGTACTTTGTTTTTATTGTAATTGGCATTTTATCATAAAAGTAGTGAGAAATAGTTTCAATTGAATAATTGTTTTTCTACCATTATTATTTATAAAATACATTTGTAAGTGTACTTTTCAATAAACTTTTTACATATACCGACATTCGATTTTTAAAGTTGAAATTCGTGATTGAGGACAAAAATATTAACAACAACATAAATATGTAAAATGAACACCTCGATGTGTATAATTTAAGTCACTTGTTATATTAATGAATTTTTTTTTAATAATTTGAAACAAATGATATTTATTTTAATTTTATAATTATATTTATTTTCATGAATTCATTGATCAAGAAAGTCCTATTCATACTGCAATGTTAACCGTCTTTAATAATTTCATGGTATTTTATCGAAATCCACAATAAGTCCTTCTGTTTTGGAGGAATCTTTAATGATCGAAGGAAAACTTAATCAGCGATATTCGTAAATTATCAAAATAACTATTTTATGACAGAATCGAATAAATATTTGTTGCCAATTGAGTTAATATATCTTTAAATTGAAAACGTATTTTCTTTAAATCGTTAAGAGAAATGGGATCTCAATTATGAGACTGGCCACTAGTTGTTTACTGTTTGTTTTTGTATTAAAACGTTTTTATTCAAAAAAAGATTAATGCTAGGAGAATAATCTGAAGTGAATTGAATATAAAAAGTTAAACCAGCATTAACAAATAATACAGATGTTCATTAATAGGTGGCATAAAAGGAATTTATACACAAATCGTTAATTCATACACGAATTCATTATTAAATTTTTGTTGTTTTTATGTGCTTCAAGTGGATAGGATAAGATAGTAAATTGGTTAATTGGTCGGACCTCCATTCCACTAATTGTCTCTTAATACCTACTATGTCTCCCGTGGAATGATTATTTCGATGTGTTTTTCTCAAATCTTCGTATTCTTATCTTAGCAAATCAGCCTAATCCGCTTTATCTCCAAGATTGCTGAGAGAATTATCTTCAAGAGACTAAACGAACACATAGAAGAGAGCTGTTTCCTCCTCGCTGAACAATGTGGCTTCAGACCCTGAAAATCCTGAACGGATTGTCTCCATTACATGCATTCGATGGTACTGAGAGGCCTGGAATTCAAGAGGCGAACCTGATGTGTTTGGACCTGTCCAAGCCTTCGATAGCGTGTGGCATGAATCCCTCCTGACAAGGCTAGCGGCTGCTAGCATCCAAAAGAAACTCTACACATGGATAAAAGACTTCTCAACACGACGTACATTCCGAGTACGTGTTGGGGCATATATATCAAAGGATATCCTATGGAAAATGGGCGTTCCACAAGGCTCTATCTTGAGCCCGCTTCTGTCTAAGGTGTTTCATTCTCATTTCCCTACTCCGCCGGATGCAAACACCAAACTGATAATTTACGCAGATGATATTCTGATTACGGATACGTCGAAGAAGTCAATTCTATCTGAAAGAAAAATCAAGTCATTCATTGACCAAGTGCAAGATCGGTGCTCCAAGAGAGGGATGAGACTCTTTACTGACAAGTCCAGATACTTGAGAGTTAGTCGTCTACGGAGACATCGTACGCAGCCCTAATCGCTTTGTATTCCAAAAGTAAATTAACTCCGCTACCTCGGGATAGTTATCGATGGAGGAGGTTCTTTCTAGACGACGTACTCCCAACTCATTCCGTCAGTTCTGTGTTCGACAATAAAACTTCTATCTACCTGACAGAATCCCTATTAAGGAATCCCCGCAAAACATCGATAAGCTTACCTAGACCAATTATGTCAAAAATTCTCGACATGTCGATCCCCAAAATTGTAGTCGCACTCTCAAATTTTGATAAGTGGCACAACGCCACCTATGCCCCCAGACAACATTAGCGGTAGATCTGCCTGTCCTGAATCTACTGTGGCTCGATGACAGGAATTCATTCACATGCTTTGCACACGATCCAGCACCACTAGAGCAAAAACTTATCTTAGCGTATTGAGTAGGATGACTGGGCACATGTTTTTCACAAGGCCCGTCCTTTTATTCGGTTTTTAATCGGCACCAGAATTCCTTTGACAAACGGAGGAAGGTGGCCACGATTTCCCCAGGGTTTTGGGGCCGTAATTTAGCACTTATGCTATCCGGTCCTGACGAGCGATTGCACTTCAGTCTCTCAATCGCTTTCATTACTTCTCCCACCGTGATTTCATTTAAAAAGATTTCCTGCATTACTAGTGATTAGGTCCACCTTTTCTCCGTCAACGTCAAAGAGTCGTTCAAAATGAGCAGCAATAAGTTCGGCTTGTTCCGTAGCGTCAAAAATCATATTCCTTTGTTATCTTGAATTTGTAGTTTGCCCTTTTGGTTCCTCCTCTTAAGTGAAAGAACCTCTCCAGTTGAGCGGGAGAGAGCGAATGATTTTTCTTCGTCCCAACCAGCACTGGAATAACTTAGGGAGATGGATTGCATGAATAAGACTACTGGATGATTCTACAATGATATAAATCATGTTTTTGTTGCTTAAAGTGAAATTTTTGTATAGTGTGTATTCACTTAAGTCTTAGCGAATCTTCTGGCTATTTGAGTGAATCTCACTCGCCAGGGAGGCCGCAGTTCGACCATTTGTTTATTTTATTTTGCATTAATAAATAATTTATTTACTTAATTTTTTATTTACTGAATAAAGAAAAATTAGAAAAATTAGAAAAGAAAATGAAATTATCCATTAGTTTACTAATTCTGGACAATACGTTACGGATACGTTGAAAAACCCTACATATGGATATGTGCAATCTTCATTTGAAATGATTGTTCATGTCACCACCAATATTTTAAAAATTAGTCGATTAATAAATTTTAATGATTAACAAAGTAAAGAGTAAATTTTCCAATTACGGATTTTAAAAACATGTCTGAACTCTTGGATGGACTCTCGATGTTGAAGAGTTCAACTTTTCTTCTTTTATTGGAACAGAGAATGACAAAATTTTGCAAGAAATGTGGTGGGAATTGTGGTTATCAAAGATTATTGATTTGAAAGTCCACCTGATATGAAGGAATTCATTTCGATTATTAATTTTTATACTTCAAGGCAGGTCTTGCAAACCACGTAACTGATTTATTTTCTCTTAGCATCTGGAACTTACTATAAAGATAAAAAACCTGAACTTGCATTAAAATTGGGAGAATTGGATAAATCTGGAATTATATGTCTTTGGAGTTGATCCACCAAGATTCCTTAATTGTGGTAGAGATTGATTTGAATTAAATTTAACAAAATCCAAGGGAAGTATTCTCGAGGATTTGGAACTACTGGATTACTTGAATAAAATAAAGAGCAGTATTCAAATCATTAGAAAATCATTAAGCCAGTCCAAGCAATTTCATCAGGTCTAATCAAAAGAGAGGTCGATTTTCACGGAATTTCCAGAATTTGGCGTATCGGTTTATTTCCCAATGGACGAGCTTTATAAACTGAATAATACGTATTCTTTCAGTTTAAACGCATTTCTTTATCCAGAAATCTCTTCATCGTGTTCTGTACTCTTTCATTAACCATTTCTAGAGAAACTAAAAAGGCTCTGATGAATATAATCAGCTTTATAGCCATATCAGGAATTATTGTCGGAGACATTGAACATGTCTTCACTATACGATGATGACAGTTTGACATTTGGATTATATTTCGTGCACTTAGTTCATCCACAATTGTTCGGAAACTCGGTAAGACGCGTGTTTTAGCGTTTATTAAGGAATGGGAGATGTTTAATCAGATTGTGGATAGTTTTAAGACTCTGGAGGCAGCAAAAGTTCAAGTTGGATTATAGAAGGCCGTCGATTAAAACATTGAAAGTATTCTGAAATAGGAAAAAATAGGAAAATTTACCTGAATTTTACTCCTGCTTGAAATTGGAGAATGAAGGACTGTGGAATCGTCACAATGTGAAAATGAGTTCCCCAGCCTCAAGAAAATCTCATCCTTCCAAAAATGCTTACTAATTCAATCTCTCAGACCTGATCTCTTCAAACTGCCTTCAATGGATTTGTCTTTCTTCCATCTTTTTAACTTACAAAATATTTCAGGGATCCCTGATTTATCGTCTGGCATTATGATGTTAGCGAAATATATGAGCAGGTCACCACGTCGACCAGCCATTCATTATTTATAATATCTCCGGGATCTGATCCTTCTTTGGAACTCCTGGAATTGGGAATTACCACCAGGTTTGTCTGTGGTGAACTAATTGGCTAGATTCCGTTGGCACAAGGGCAGTGTGAAATTGCAGTGACTTGCTTACACAAGTAGTCTAAAAGCGGAGATTGGGCATGCCTCAAAAATCTTGATCTTGTAACTCAATGGTTGCCTCTTTAGAGAAGGTATTACATTTTGAGAATTAACAGGAGCTCACATCTCTGAAGAATGAAATTCAGATTTTCGTATTTTTATAATAATAAATATTTATTAACAAAAAGTTAAGGAGTTTTCTGGAAGGTATTACATCAGAGACTTGGACTCCACACCTGGACCCTTCCTCATTTTTAAAATTTTTTTCAGAACGTTTCTTCCAGTTTTATATATTTGTGCTGGATCTTTGATATCCTCCTGAAACCATTGATCTGATCCTCCACAATCCTACTGATCGGTTCTAACAGCTTGTCGTTTTCGCCTAGACAGTCTCTCAGTTTCTTATCTAAGGAGAGCTTAATTGCAGCTCTCCTTGACTTCTCTAAAGGGATAAGATCTTTTTGGAGAGAAGAACCACCCCTCGACCCATAGTAGGCTAGGGAGAATAACTCCCTTGAAGATGAACAGGTAGGTTTCACGACTAACGTGTAACTTTTGTGTACATAAGAGCGACTGAAAAAATTTCTTCCTCCTCTCCCTTTATGAATTCTTAATCTCCTACGTGTCCATAGTCGACTCTCAGGTAGCACAGACTGCGTTCATTGTTCACCCCCAGTGGTATTCTTTTTTCAGATGAGTTAAAACATGAAAGATTTCTAGCAATATTTGGTTAAGATATAGTCATTAGAAAAACTGGTGGAGGTCTATCGCGGTTCTGATGTCCAAATCGATTGTCGAAGGTGGGTCAGGGGCAAAATTCTAGCTGTTTCTCTTAGAAATTTCTCTTAGGATAGCCGGCGCTCGAGACTAGTTTCATATGTTAAAGCAAGTGATTAGAGGATTTGTGCTTATGCGGGTGAAACTATTCTCGAACACTAAACGTGTGAGAAGTGTGACTAACCTGAGTGTATTCATACGTAAAATAAGGGTTCCAAATGGGTCAGTAATGCTCATCATTACTGCGCTGTGGGATGAACCAAACGCCTGGTTAAGGTGCTTAATTATACGCACACATGATGCCATAAAAAGTGTCAGTTGATTATGATAACAGGAAAGTGGCCTTAGGAGTAGGAAGCGTCTAAGGAGTGTGTAATAGCTAACCAGTTGAATTAATTGGACTTGAAAATGGATGGAGCTGTGGCGTCTGATCTATACCGGGCCGTTGTGGCAATATAAGTGTTACTTGCTAGAGCGTGGAGGTAGCGCAGAAAGCCATGTGAGTACTGTGGAGTTGCTCCAGTACAGATCTTGGTGTTAGTAGCAATTACTCAAATGGGATCTTTGAGGCCTATGTAGAGAAGGGTTTTATGTGAACATTAGTTGGACATAGTTAGTGTCCAAAGCATGTTGAAAGTCATTTGAAATAACTGTTTAAGCCAAAGTGCGAAAGGAAATGGGTTAATATCCCCGAACCTGAGCTGGCTGTTTATGCGTGACGCTTTTGTCAAAGACGGAAGGCATTCGGGGAAAGTTGTTTTTTCCTTTAAAGGGTCGATTTCTCTAGAAATGGTTTAGCAAGCTAGAGAGAAGTTGTTGGTCATAGAGACCTTATCCGCAAAGGATAAAAGTTTCTGCCGTGTCCGATGCATGTGAGTCGTTTCATAAACTCCTGTAACAGTTTAAAGTCACTTGGGTCGTACCAATAACCGCACAGGTCTCCAAGTTAGCGGCTCTGGTGAATAGATAAACGCTGATAAGGGAAGTCGGCAAAATAGATCTTTACCTTGTAGAAGGAATGGCTCTATAGGTTGAGCCTATATTCTCTATTTCTGTTGTGATAGCTTGATGTTGCTTGATATAGAGGGTAAGGCATTAAACAACCAAAGTAAACTCGATAGCCGTTGACGGTTATGACGCGTGTGATTTCCCCAGTGCCCTGAATGTCAGTGTGAAGAGATTCACTTAAGCACGAGTAAATGGCAGGAGTAACTATGAGTCTCTTAAGGTAGCCAAATACTCTTAATTTAATTGATGACGCGCATGAATGGATGGACGAGATTCCCACTGTCCTAATCAGCACTCTAGCGAAACCATATCCGGGGTAACGGCCCAGGAGAATCAGCGGGTAGAGTCTTTTTATGGCCATGGAACAAATTTATAACTTCTTAGTTCCTTACTGCAGTTGTGACTCAAAAATACTTATGAGGTCCACGTGATGATTTTCGTAGGTTCCGCCAGGAATGAGGAATAACACGGTGCTGTGTATCAGCTCTTTTCCACGTGGTTATATCTCACACATAAAACCCCCTCGTTCGTTTGCCATTTTAGCCTTGATAACCTTGCACACTGTTCTCCGAGAAAGACAGAGATTTATTCCTTAGGGATGGGACACATTCTGCGAATTCTTATATTCTGACTTTAAAATTAGCTGTGATGTTGTTGAACGAACGACCTGTTTTGCTTAGGGTCGCTGTTTTTTACATTTTCAGATTCTGGTAATGTTCTGTGTGAGTTTATTCACAGAAAATTAGTTGTCGTTTACGGAGGTAGAATTGACAATTTGTTAGACTTGAAGATATTGAAACATTGTATTCTAACATATTATGACCCATGTGTCCTCTCTTCTCGTGGAGACAAAAATTGGGTACTCTAATGATTAAGAACCAATGCTCCTTTTCGGTTATGCTCTATTAGTATTATAATTAAGGAATTAGTTAAAGCTATAGACAATTAACCCGACGTTGAAACTCCTCAAATCCTGGTTTGGCCGAAAACGTGGATAAAGTCATGCAGAACTTTAAAAACACGGAAGATATTGAACTAAATAGACATCTGTATTGCATATCTAATGTTTCCTAAGTATTACAGGTTAAAAACAGGGGTATAGATCCCCAATATTTTGCTCGAAAGTAATCTCCCTAGTTCAACTTATTATGCGAAAGGATAACAGTGACTCTCATTACTCCGACATGAATCTCAGAAACATCATAAAAACCCTGGAACACGAAGATCCTTTTGGGTTTACACGTACAATTTATATCTCTAATATGAAACAACGAACATCCATGAGGCAAATTGAGATGTTCTCCTTGTAATAGTAGTACCCTCTTTATATTTTATTTAAATACAACCATGAAGCACCAGGAAAAATGGTAACAGTAACCGTTCTAGTGATGCGATCCAGGTTCCTCTTATCGCCCTTGCTATTTCCATCCTGTGTTCATCGATGGACCGAACCAAGGCGGATGTATCTCTGCTTGTGTCTATACAGGAGGTAGATGGACGGAATGGATAGCTGGGTTCAAATTTTATGTGATACGAAATTTTGGGGTAACTTTGCCAAATCAAATTTACATCCAAGAAGGACAAAAGCTGTAGTTAGGATGCCATGCATAAAACAATACTATTTATTCTGCGTCCTAAATTCCCATAATGGAGACTTGTCATTATTTATTTATTACCGCGTTCGAGGCGACACACTAAACATTTTTTAACAAAATTTATTCCAAAGACCAAGGGTAACCAAACTAACTAACACCTTAATCCTTGATTTTTTTAATTATAATTTTTATTTATTTATTATTTATTATCCTCAGTTTCGCCCCGATGGCACTTGGAATTCCATTTATCGACTCAAAATAAGATCAACGGAACACAGGATAAAGTACGACACTTGGGAACTCCCTTTCCTAAAAAATGAAGAACATTTAGGTTTTCCATAAGCATTCTCTNTCGAATGTCGATACTGCACATGTCGGTTGAAGGTTCCACGCATCAATATGCTTTGGCTTGACGAGTGACGCCTTTATCAGTGAACTTCATTGCGGATCCATATCGTCTATAAAGGACATACACCCAAGAAAAAGAAAAAAAACTGAAGAGCACTCCTTGATCCTTCATCGATTGCTATTATAACTGTTCTTTGCTTAAAATGAAGTGTGTGTTCTGCCCGTGGGGAGCGATAGCTGTTATGGCTCCTCCGAAAGTGCGAATATTATTTATTATTATGTCGAGAGTGGTTTCCTGGCGAGCTGAGTTGATTCCAGAAGTCGTCGACAGAGACCGAAAATTCTCCCTGTGGAATGAATAGATAGACCTTTTTAAATACCGGCCAGACATTCGGCGTCTTCAGACATTTAATGGATTGTGAACTGAATTTTTTTGGTTTTATTCATAAACTATTAAGTCTTCTAAAAGACCTCGATTTGTCTAGAGTGGTTAAGTATATGACACATTCTTATATAATTTTTTGGAGCAACAAAAAAATAAATACACCTATTCAACTTTTGGACCCTAAGACAACTTTTTAACGACGTCTTCTCCAGAAGAATCGAATGAAATCATTTTGTTAAATTTCATGATTTTTTATATATGAAAATTACTTTATATATTGTCACCCCTCGTACGTTGAGCTCCATCTATTTTTACACATTTTTCATTACTCTATTTTCTTTATTCAAATATGCCAATTTCTTCAATGGGATTCGATGGTTTCTATTGCTATTATTATATTACTTAACTTTATTTAACCAACAATAACAATTTAATATTTAATAATCAACAACTTTCTCGCCTGTCTGTTTGCCAGCCTCCTCAGGCAGGTTCGATTCTGGTTGAAACAACTCCAAGAGCGCTTTGTACAATTGTACCCTCTATTCATATGGGATATCCGGGCAACGCCTTTAACACTCCTGTGCCAGGCTCTCTATGGTCCGCTTTAATACAGTGGACTGTATTTAGGCCTGGAGCTTCCTATCTACTTTTAACTGCTTCAGACCAGAGCCTTATCGTGTACCACTATGTACGGACAACATTACGGACAACATTGTCTATCTTAATTTGAACCCTGGTGTTCTCTACTACTGATTGCACCTTATGTGTCAGCAACTTTGGTGTGGCGAATTTGGAAATTACCTGAACCTCTTAGTGGGGCACTTAATTTTTTTTAATTTATATAAAGTCTTGCAATTAATATTTAATTTAATTATATAAAATTTTCTTAAACTTCGCGTGCTAGATTTGCGTTTTTGTTGTGATGGTGAGGAAGCTTACTCTGGAGTTAAAGCTTAAAATTGCCCAAGAAATCAACAAAAATTGTCTCATGAGCGAACGAGATATTGTCAAAAAGTATAAAATTAGTAAAGGTTATCTGGAAATTCTATTGTTTAGGAGCAGTATCTAGAATCAAACAAAATTATATGAACTTTATAAATAATGGGTCCGTACAATCAAAAGATTGTTTTGGAATTAAAAGGAGTAAAGAAAAAATCACTATTCTTTTGTCGGTCAGTGCTTGTGGCGAAAAATTGAACCATTATTAATAGAAAAATATAAATCTCCACTTTGTATGAAAAATTTTAACCCTGAAGAGCACGGAGTATTATATTCGTTTTCTAAAAATTGTTGGATGACATCTGATATATTTATTACTTGGTTCAACATTGTCAACGAAGAAATGATTCAACACAACCGAAAAATTGTCCTTTTGCTTGACAATGCAAGTAGTCACAAGACAAATAAATTTCTAACATTGAGCTATTTTTTCTGCCAAAATGCAACATCATTAATTCAACCCTTAGATATGGGAGTTATTAAATCGTTCAAATCCAATTATTTAAATAATTTGATGGATTTTACCCTATCTTTTGAGGATGATAAGTTTACAATGTTTAATTTAAAGCAAGTAAATCTCAGACAAATAATCATTATTGTTGAAAAGACATGGCAACAAATACACTCTGAATCAATTACTAATTGTTGGAAGAAAATTGATGAATGTCGTTTTCAAACTCTCTCATTGGTGAATAATTTTTTAGATAACATAATTAAAGGTATAATTACTGAAAATGTAGTTGAAAATGATGACGATAATATATACGACGGAGTAAAATGTACATATTCTCATTTGGAAACAATAACAGCGATGAATACACTTGAAGAGAACATTTTCAATTTGTTCCCTGAAGCTTTGAAAGATTATTATAATTTCAGAAAAATATTAGGAATGCAAATGAAAAAATCCGCACCCGGAGGGAAATTAACAGACTATTTTCCTATCGTTAAATAAATATGTTTTTAATATAATTCTGAAAAATCTAAAAAAAACATTATTTATCTATAAATTTAATAAAAAGCAAATTTAAATTGTTAAACTGTGGATAAATCTAAAGAAAATGCCGAACCTCCATTTTTGGGGAAACCTCTGTTTTTGGGGCATTTTTTTAAATAGTATACTAGCAATACTAATTGCAAGACTATATGAACAGAATCATACGATGGTTGTTTCTCAGTTCCATTTTAGACAAGCCATCTCTGCTCTTGTCTTCATTTGATGTTTGAATCCACCAGATATACCTGACAGGTCTCTAAAAACGTTTTTTTGGTAATCATTTCCTTATAGCCGCCGGTTTCCTTTACTTGAATGGACATAAGTAAATAAATAAGAGAAACCACCCGTCAAATCATTGATTTTTTTACCTAAAAAATTAAAATCAATTTGATTTATTTTTCTGTTTAAAAATAATTCACCTTATGCTTTAGAACATTAGCAGTGTTCAAGAGCTTCTTGCAGGTGTCCTCAATAAGTAGACTAATTCTTGGTAGTTTATTACGTTTCTCAGAATTAGAACACTATAAATGCAGTTTTTGACAAAATCACTATTACCTTTATTCGTCAGCGCTTTACGATTTTTTGGTAAGGGAAATTATACACTCACTCTTAATTGACCTTGACGTAGGGCATCTAATGGAGTTAAGAGTTATGATTTACTAAATATTTCCTATTCCCCCATTTCTTGATCTGCAACGAGCCTTGACAATATTACTTGTTGGAATTTCTCTTAAAGCTCATGGAATCGTATGTCTAAATAAGCAGTGATATGTGTTTCCTGGAACCTCTTACCTCGCGATGAATTTACCGGTTGCCGTCTCGAACACATTTGAGACGATGAGAAACGGCCCCCAAGCGCAAAATATTTATCCAGCTTTCTCTGTTTGGCAGAGTAAGTGGCCGGAGAATCCAAGTTTTATTGGGTACTTTATTTGTCAGGAAAAAAGGCAATCATCTTCCAAAATATATTCAGCCTGAATCCTTACAAGAATTAATCAAAAACAGAAGAATCAGAAAGAAGGGAACTACAATTCTCATTATTTCTTAAACATCAGTCAATTCAACAAATAATGGAATATTATATGCTCGTACTGATATATCGGTCGATCGCATCAGAAAACGTAGAGTCAACTTTGCATCCACATATACAAAATACAAAGTAATCCAAAAAAACAAATAAAAAGACTAATAAATCGAAAAAATCCAAATTTACTCTTCCGTCAAAAAAGCCCGCTTAAATATTTTCTCAATGTTAAGGTCATCGTACGGTTCTAAATGTGTTAATATCAACAAATCTTTGCGTGTTAACGAAGGCCATAATTGTCCCCTCCCATTTAATATTTTTTATTTAAATAAAATGTCTACGAAATGTTCGGGACAACAACATCATTGATGCCAACCATAAATTAGACATTTTGTGACAACTTGAGAGAAATCGGATTTTTAAATTCCGCAGTTGTATAGGGAATCAGATTTCTACACGCACGGGATATCTCCGTCAGCGCTGCTGGCTATTTGAGCGAATCTCGCTCGCCATCTTGAGAGGAAATAGGCACGCATTCAGGACAGCTATTGTGTGATCTTCGGTTTTAGGAAATCGTATTTATTTATTTAAAAGCTTGTAAACAACATCTATGTATCAATATTCGATCTGTGTTCCTCACAAATTCTCAAAATTATAGACCAATTATCAAGATAAGATTGAAGACAGTCTGATAAAGTGTTCCAGCGAACATCAATCGGAAAAATAAGTTTTTTTTCTCCAGCATATTTGTACCATGCCGCTGGAGGATGGACGCATCGAAAGTATTTATTTTTTCTTCCGATGGTTTCTTCGACATCCTTTGAGAAAAGGCTGAGATAATGTGCCGAATAACCATATGTAATAATTTCATCGTCATCTTGCATCATTATCCGCTTCATTTTAGTCATGTTGGCGGCATTGTCCGTTACAAGACTCCCGATTTTACATCTAACCGTGGCTCGGCGAACTTTGCAGAGGCTAAAGCAACAGACTGAAGATACTCTGCGGTGTGGCTATATCCAGAAATGTTCACAGTGTCAATTAGATAGATTTCTCCATCCGATGTTACAACTGACACAAATAACAGGTTCATTATGAATGTTCCAACATCATAGACACTGGCTTGTCTTGGAGCCTTTGCCGACAGTCTTCATGTATTTGGTCGTACACACGATCGAGCAATGGAACACCAATTTGATGACGAGAAAGTAAACGATACACAGGAAGAAGCATTTGGACGAATTTGACGAATTCAGGATGTTCTGCAGCAGCAAAAGGAGTATTACTCGAATATTTGTATCTAGCTGGTCCTTCATCCTTGGGAGGAATTCGCTGATCAAATCACTTTCAGGTTTCTACGGATTTTCATGAATTTCAATATTACTTCGACATAACAAATGATGTTGCCTCATCCAGATACGAGACCTTGTACTTCCTTTCTGTAATTCGGCATCTGGCTTCACTCCCGGTCTCTCCATGAAGGTTTGTTAACTAAACCTTATTGCTGAGAAGACGAGAACAAGTAAGATGGATGCAAAGTCACATCTTTTTGGGAATTGTGATTTTGAAGTTCACCTACCCCATCGGCTTTATTAAGCCTATTTATATCCCCCAACATAAAAACGAGTACTTCAACCAGCTAACTTATAAGGTATGATGTTGTTATCCTGCTACTATGTAGATAATATTGTCAAACAGTCACTTAACTAGACAAAAAAATGCTGCAAACTCGATTCTTATGGGTTTCTCAACTACGGCTTGTAGTTCCCTCAACCTAGTCTTTTACAAACTGCCATCCTTGGCTGCTGTCCTCGATGTGCAGTTATACAATAAAGGCTGGGGGAAGTTCAAAACTCTTGAGCTCTCAGAGTATCCCCGGACTCAAATCTTGACTGACATGCACTCCCTGCTTTTCTTTCTTCTTTTGCTTCACGTGTTGGCTTGTTGTTGGAGATTTTTCTCAACACTTCGAGATCTCCCTTCGAAAAGGCTTTCTCAGAAGCCCAAGCAGCATGGGAAGGGTCGGCTTGTTGTTCCCCAGTAGACGATTTTCCTTATAGCTCTTGAGACAAAATAGGTCTCGCCTCACACTATTTGAAGCTTATCAAAAACCTCAACCAACACCGCCTCGCTTGCTTTCATTCCACATGCATAGAAAATAATGGTTGTTTGTTAATGCCTCTCTGCCGTCGAGACTTCGCTCAATATAATTAAAAATTTTTAATTATATTTCAAAAATTTCATTAATTTTAAAATTAATTTATTTGTTATATCCCTGAAACATTGGGTTTGTCTAAACGGGCAGTGGAGTCTATTGACAGTTTCGACCGCAGTATGCTTCGGAAGGCACTTAATATTCACTACAAAATGAAGATCAAAAACGAACAATTATATAAGTTGAGCAAAACAGAACCATTATCCATGGAAATCAGAAGATCGAGATGGAGACTGTTCGGTCACATTCTGAGGATGGACCTGGATGTCCTGGCAAATCACGTAATAGATGAATATTTTTCATGGAAAAAACAAAATCATTCCGTGGAAGGCCTAGAACAACCTTACCTATCACGTTAAATGAGAACCTAAAAGCCATAGGCAGGGAGTTGAAAACAATGGATGACCTCGATGAACTAAGAGAAATTGCGAAACGGAGAGGCCTTTGGATGCGATTGGTGCAAAGGGTGGCCGGCGCGGCACAAGGGAACCTTAATTGACTTTTGTTTTTTTGTGTTCTCGGCAGTGCTGATAATAATAATAATATCCCTGAAATATGTAAGAAGTCCCTAATCAATCCTAGGTGGTAATGTTGCAGTTTAATGGGCTATATTTTTTCGAGAAAATAAGAAATAATAAAATAAATAATTATATTATTAATTATATCAGCATATTTAGAGTAACTTTCTTTTATTTAATTGAATAAATTTGAATCACATGGTGCGAGCTGGTAGCAAGAGCATAATTCAACAAGAAGAAATAATGAGTCGTGCTGCCATTCAAGCCGAACGACTCTCCCTGTTGAGGCTTCTGATAGGTACACAGAGTCTGGTGGAATGCATAAAGTGGCTATGACGGTGTTTTTTGGTTAAATGAATTTAAATATTAGTAATATCCATAAAATATGTCTTCAGACTCTTAGAGTAAAGTCGACGAGCATTAGACTTAAAAGTCGAAAATACTGAAAATACGACCTCATCAAAATTTAACAGCAAAAAAAATTTGGTAACAATTCGTGAAACAGTAGTTCATGGAAGATTCAGCATTCGTTTAACAAATGCCTTCCAATGCTTCTCGTGGAGGCCTTACTTTAATGAAAAAACTCAAATTGTAAATTATAATGTTGCTATTTTGTACTAGCAATTAGCTGATGGATTCTCGCACTTGTTTCAAAAAGCGATATTTAGAAAAACAATAAAAAATCTATTACTGAAGAAAGACGCTATTTTGAAAGATTCTAAAAAATATTAGCCGTCTTTTAAAGCTGCTCCAAAGCTTTCATAGCTTGAACAGAAGTTGGTAGAATTGATGTAGGTAGAAGAATCAAAAGGTATTTATTGAAAAATCAATTTCCTTGGTGGTTTTTGAATGATGCCTTAATATCTCAAGGCAGCATTTTTTTGTAAATGAGTTAAAACTTTATAATTTCTATAATTTTAATGGGTTTTGGATAAAATCAAAAGACAAGAAGTCAGAATGCTCAAGTTACATGGAGAAATGCAAAAAAGATAAATTAGTCGACATTGAAGCCTTTCCTGAAGACTTTAAAGAAATTCCAAAAACAAATAAACCCGACCAAATCGATGATCTGGAATCCAGATTTGAGACGAATTGGATTATACAATAAGCTCATCGAAAAGTTTCTGCAGGAACCGATCCCAAGGTTACAAAAAATTTAAAGAGCGTGTCTTTATTATGCTTTGTTCAAACAAGGCCGGAAAGCATAAGTTGAGACCAGTGATAATCGCAAGACCAAAAATGCATCAATGTATTCGAAATACGAAGCAAGCATTTTTGAAGCAAAGTAAAAAACAGTTAGGAATTAATTTTTTTAATAAAACTTAAATATGTTTTTTGTTCATTTAAGGGATTTTATTATAAATTCTATGTTCATTGTTTTTCAAAATTATTGATTTTATTTATTTCAAATTGGCTATTTTTCATAAAATTCTAAAAAGCAAAAATGGCCAATTTGTAAGTCGAGTTTACTTGTATGGTCACAACCACTTCTGTTCGATTATCAACTCACTCAACACATCAGAAATGCACCTTCTGTGCAGTGTTTCCATTCAAATTTATCACTTCCCATATTGAATGAATGAAAAATTCCATAGACCAATGTAACACCAAACTAACTACTCACGTGATCCCGGCACGATCAAACAGAAACCTTCACTTGGCACGATTTTCTTATCTTGAGCCCATACAACCATGTCTCAACTGTACAACTGATCCTCATAAATCGTACTTACGGTAAGTGCAATGGCCGAAGAGCCTTCTGTATTTTTCCATTTACCCTTTTCAGTTTTTTTTCTGGTGGAAGAACTCTAGCACGCTCTTGATTATTTAGTAGGAAAGTTAAGTATAAATATCGAATATGCATGTGCTTCCTCGAAGTTCGGACTCTGTGTCGATGTTTGAGAAAAGTACACGAGCAGACAACTCATTTAACGTCGTCGAACGGATCATGCCCTATGCAGTGTCATGTGGGAGTCGACAATACGAAGGGACAATTGTAGATTTTGCTCGTTTTTTCAAGCACCAGGTAATTCCCTATGTTCGTCCGAGTTTTCCTTTCTCAGAGATCTGTTCCCATTGACATCCTGTTTAGGCACAAGCACATACACCTCAAAATACATTGGGGTCCCTCGATGAGCAGAAGGATGAAAATGGAAAGGGGGATTAGGGGAACCAGAATTACCTAAGCAGTTCAGATGCTATTAGTTTCTTTCTTATTGCTTCTACCGTACTAATACCTGACTTTATCGTTGAGTGAGATAACTAGGAATGCTCTTTACTTCTCTTTATCTTTTTGTTTCGTGCGAGTCTTCTATAGACGATTTGGTTCCGCTATGAAATATTCGCTGATTACCAAACTGATCTTCTTGTATATAGAATTGATATGTGCTCTCATGTTGGTGGTCAAATCCTCTGCTTTAATGATGTGAGTATATATTTTCAATTTTTAGAAATTTTGGAGTTGAGTAGTTTGTATAAGATTATCAGAACAGCCTCCTTTACTACCAATATCTATGATGAGCTAATGTCTCCCCTAACACTGTGTTCCAATATCTGAGTGTTGGCACTCAAAGTATTCAACATCCGATGAATATGATGACATCCTTTATAAGTTGTAGGACACGTTAGAACTTGCTATTGATGTGACCAATTCGATTTTCTCAAACAGATATCAAATTTTTTTATCAGGTCCAACTACTCTACTATTTGGACGAATTTAGTGAATTGAATTACTCCCAGTTGTCACAAGTTATTAATAGAATGGCACAAAATGAGATTGAGGACTTACCGGACTGCATACCCGCGTGTGACATTATTTATTTGGCTCAGGTATTCTATATATTCAAATTACGTGGGTTTCTGCTAGAATTCCTTGTTCTATGGAGAATCAGAAATACTTGTCTCTGCCAGAGGACTTTAAATTTAGTAACCATTTTACTAATTCAGTTCGAGGCTTAGACAGAGGCCCATTACAAGTCACCAAGGACGCGAACATTGTACCAAGTCTATGGAGACATCCAGTTCATAATATGTGACGATGAATATGATATTCTAGTGAACCTGCAGACCATATGTTCAATAATCTACACTCCCTTATGCGAACCTTCTTCTACCAGAGTTGGACTGGTAGATGGCTTGGTGACCCTAGCATATTTGCCTTGACTGATGTATCTCAGAAGAATAAGTACTGCCGACCCATCATATGTAGTCCTACTGTTTCTCCAAGGTTTGTAATACGTGGTGGAAGGTTGTCTTACACTCACTAGACATCCCCTATTCGAACTAACAAATTTTATATTGACAACCATTTCTGTACATATGGCCTCCATTGGATGCTTTTGCCGGCTGAGTACATAGAGTTCCAACCTTTTGACTCAATCCACGTGCCATGTTTTCATTCCAGATCTATCAAAGCCTTACTGCCTGTTTATGACATCGCTAATCTAGTCCTCTGATATAAGCATTATAGTTGTCACGGATACTTAATCACTGTGGGAGATTCAACTCTGTAGTGATTGAGAGTGAAACTGATTACGCGAGTACTGTAACGCATTTGGTAGGAGCTATCCGTTACGACCTCCTTCTGATTCATACTATTAATGACCTACCATCACTGCAGGTCGATATTCCTACATTTTAAAGCCTCCTCTGCTGTTGCATTCAAGGTAATATGGATAATCATTACTAACAAGTCATGTCTAGTAAAGGATGAGGAACTTGTGCATCTCCACCAAGTTATTGACGGATTTTGTACTGACTCAAGGGCATTTGATGTGATCATCCTAATGAACTTCCAGATGTTATAATGCCTTCAGAGGAGGTAGGAGTGGAAGTGACCAAATTTATCACATGGTTAAAGAAATAATTTGTTACTGCCATTTAATGAGAGTGAAGCTTGATTTGACTGTAACAAATCAATGTAGTGATATTATAGTTATTATTAGGGCAATTTAAGTGCTATAATGGCAGAATTTTTTTTATTTTATTTTATTATTAAAATAAGATAAAAGTAAATTTTGTCATGTTTTATTCATTAAAAATCTAATTTTTTAAATTTAAATTTTGTTTGAGTGCGTCATGTGATTCACCATCTCAAATTTTCGATGTGGTTCACCTTCACTTGGAGAAAATTGGATGCCCGTATTAAACTGGCAACTAAAAGAACCACTTCTATCCCCTGTCAACCTTTTCAACGACTTCTGGAAGTCGGACTGGATGATGGCGGCTAGTGAGCGGGCGCGTAGCTTTCGCTCCCAAAGATCGGATTGGCTACTCCTAATCTTAGCTGGGGACATCGAACAGAACCCCGGGCCCCACAAAAACGTGAAATTCCTTGACATCATGAAATTTAACATAAACAGCCTCACACACAAATCAAATGAACTTTTTGCATTTCTAACTTCTCACAAAATTGATATTGCCATGCTACAGGAAACGAAACTATCAAGAAAGTCAGCGCTTGCACACTACAAGACTACTCAATTGTCCGCCGTGATCGACCGAATTCAAATAGAGGAGGCGGTGTTTTCATACTTATACACAAATCTATTCCATTCTCCGATACTTTCGCTCAGACACAATCTCTGTTTGAAGATGACGATCACATGCTGACAACAAATGTTCTCCATCACTATCTTCGGCGATATCTTGGAGAATTGTATATGACCTACACTGGACCATAATCCAATTCTACTGTCAATCGAACTACTCTCGCCTATTGTTAGACATCGGAAAACTAACGAATTACAAATGTGCAAAATGGGATTCATTCAGAGAAGAAACAGAAAAATTTCTATCTGACTTTTCCGTTGAGAATTTCAAATCGTTTGACGCCACAGTGAAATTTTTTAATAAAATCATCCTCAGTGCCGACGAGAAAAACATTTCAAGAGGACTAATTGCAGACTATAATCCCAATTTCACTAAAAAAATTATCTAAAAGATTCATACAAGACGTCGACCTATAGAGTACCCATGATGCTTTCGTTATATAAGAAATTGTACTAATTGAGGTTCACTCTCTTAAATGAGAATAGAATAACCTCAGCTACCTAAGTCTTCCCAGATCCACAAGGTGGAGGTCGAGCCGGGATCTTGAACCGCTTTCAGTAAAGAGTTTTAATATTCTGATATCAGTTTTTTTCAAGGTATTTTATATCGTAGACACATTGAAAGATATTGAATTAATGTTATTAAGTTGTTCCAAAAAATAGAGACCCGTTTTCTTTTATGCGGGAACCTTTATTCCAGAATCATTTTTCAAACAGCCAACTAACCATCAAACCAGCTGCCCAACTTAGCTTCTTCTGGAAGATTCCACTCTCCAATGCCTCTACAATCCTTAATTAGTTATAACCGAGGAATGTGCTGTTGCGACTACGAGGATTCAGTTATACGGCCTATTGTGCTTATGTGGGGTCAAAGAAGGAGCATCTGAAGAAGTTGAGGTCTCTGTTAGAGCGTACTGGGATTACGTGAATGGCTAGTTTGGTGTTACCTCGGTCTTGGTATTTTTTCTATTAAATCTCTCAAACTTTCATATTAAAAAACATCAGATGAATCAATTCGAATCTTGCCTGTCTAAATTGAAGGGAAATTGACAGAAAATCCTTGTAGAAGAAAGCTTCTTCTTGACTAGCCTCAATTTCTTCGTGACTAGCTCCAAAAAGTGTTTTTCTATACTGGATTTAAAGGATTTGAGTGAACGGAACAACCTGGGTTAATTATTCAAGAAAACTTCTCAAAGATCAATTCTCTGAGGACATGTCCGCTGAAATACATTCCGAACTACACTTTAGTTAGGATTTGGAAGATCCAAATTCGTGTAAGACGGACCTTCAATGGGTGCTGGAGCTCGTGGCGTAGATGTTGTACGAATTTCATTTTCAAATTGAATTTGGTGTTATTCAAGCTGTCGCTGTGTAACTGTAAGTTTGTGGAAAAGGATCCAGTTCAGTTTGGTGTTGTTTTGGAGTATTTGATACAGGTTACCAATTAGTGTTCTAGAAAGGGGTATGGTTGGTTTTTATTAATTTTGTGCTTCGTTTTACTGTTTTATTTATGGTTGTGGAAGATAAAAGTCCTGGTCTTAAAGGAGTGTTTTGATCAGTTACAGAGTCTTTCAAAAATAGTTGCATAAACAATTCTTATCAAAATATTTTATTATATGGCCCATTTTGGTTTATATTACTGTATTCCAGTAAAATGAGATGTTCCTTATAGAGTCAATACTCCTATCATCGTTCTCAGTTGTTTGAACATATTCTTCTTTATTATGAGAGTAATCGTGTGTGAGTAAAACTAGTAGTTTTATTCCTTATATGATTAATTAGGATAATGCTTACGTTGTTGCATAAATCTGTGAAAAACCGTCCGTTTTTATACCTATAAAAGTCGATTCCTTCTCTCATTGTTATTTGAAATTAAATTATTCTTTCAGAGACAAGAGTATAGCTGTGCGATTCAGTTGTCCAACCAGTATATTAATTCAATTATAATAAAATTGAATTAATTAACACCAATTTAAATCATGAAAAAACCGATTAAGTTAGTAAATATTAGTATTTTTAACTCCGCAAGTTCCAAGTACATTGTACTTGTTCTTAATGGCACTGCAGTCTGAAATAACAATATTAATTACGTGATTCACATGTCGGCCTTTGTATCTCTAAAAATATTACTTTTGATCTTATACAATTTATTATTTCTGAGGAGAAATTCATCAGTGATTCAAATCTATACTAAATATAATAACATACGCTTCTGGAATATCGAATGAATCAATGCAAACGATAACTATATTATTATTATTAAAAATACTTTTAAATAAACAATGTTGGAAATAACTTTAAAAATTTGAATAACATTTATTTCAGAAGGAAAGACACTATTAATTACAAAAAAATGTACAGATCGCGAAGTAATGATAAATTTTCGGCAAATTCGATCGATATGAATCTGAGGGAATTACATTCAAAAACTTCTATAAATTTAAAAAATATATAACATGACGTAATGGTAGGTGGAATGTTTTGTTGTCACAGATTTTAAACATTGATCACTACTACATTACTATGAATAATTAATACTTAATACAATTGACGTAACTTCATTCCCATTACAGAAAAGTGGACAGATTCAGATTTAATATTTTGAATTACTAATGTACTAATTTCAAAATCAGGTAGGCCAGTTATCGAATATGTACAATTAATCCAATATCTTAATAATTTATATTTGATACAGGTTCTTGTACTACTGTTAATTCGTTTGTGCAAATATGCTGTGATGTCAAAATATCGAATGACAAGTTTAACACGAGAAAAGTGAACATCTATAAGATTAAATACAAAAATAATGAATATACGATTACCACAAGAAATAAAAATTAATACATGAAATACAGTCGTAATAATTATTAATATTTTTATTAAATAAAGTGTTGGATTATATAAATAAAATTAAAAAATATTTTAATTAAATTTACACAATTAACATGGTTTTCCAATTTGTTTAATAACTTTACCATAAAATTTAATAAATTTGTCAAAAATGTCTAATAACTTTATCACAATGTCTAATAAGTTCATCAAAATGTTTAAAAATTGTGTCAAAAAGATTAATACCTCTTGAGTGATGTTTAATTACATCTCAAATTGCGCGAAAATCAATTTTTAAGTAATTCTGAAGAGGGCTACGCACATTGATACTTCAGAAGGAACTCACAATAACCAATCTCTTGTTATTTATCTGGTAGCTGCTCTTTGTATCTGAGAGCTAAAAATTGTCCTACTTCTATCTAGGAATTAATATATGCGGATGACCTGGATTTTAGTTTTGAGGCATCATGATATCTAATTCTTTTTCAGACAAGAGTACTGCAGGGCAAATGAAGTTATTTTTTACGACAAGAGTCTCATGGTAATTTAATTGGTATAATTTTGGAGGATTAGACGTGAAGTTAACACAAAGCATTATGAAGTGTTAGCCTGAGCATGATGGGAGAATCTTTTGCCTTTTTTTAAATCAAATAGATGATATTGTTGCTCTCTCGAATTGATTTGATTTGAAATATTAAAAAATCGAATAAGGTAATCGTTTGATGACAAAATAATTTTTCTGTGCGATTTTGGCTACAGATTGATCTATCAGAGTAAAAGATATTTAACTCCGATGTTCTTTTCTATTGAAAGTAAAAATAGGTCATATTCCTCCTTGACAGTAAAATTAGGTCAACCGTTGAAGTAATTTTAAATATACATTTGATGACTATAGATGCCATTAGTATCCTTACTATTATTCGCAGCCAAATGTGATGCCATTGTTTATACTGACCTTACCCTTTACTCTATTTCTGGATCTGTGGACATTTATTAGGACATTTTTTAATCAACTAAATGACCGAATTAATCTGAAATCGCATTAAGATGTTTTTTAAAAAAAAGAGTTTTTTGAGGGCAATATGATGCTAAAAGGTCTGCTTCAAGATGACTAGAAATTATTCAACATATGCTTATTTGGATGTTTATCCATGTGCTAAAATTGGCAACCTTCTGACGACGAGGCAGTGAGAATTGCTGTCTTGCTCCGTTTTGACCTTAATTTTGTGTTGAATGAAAATGCACTTGTGGACGCTGAATCGATGGTTATCTTCCTTTAAGCTGATTTATGGCTGTCCTCGACATGAGGTAACAACTTGACATTAAAAAATACACACTCTTCGCTGGCCACCACTAGTTTCTTCTTTTGCGATATCAACGCCCCGAAGGGACAACAATATTCCCTTTCGCTAATGGTCGAAACATGGCTTGGGCCGTCCTTGAAAGACTTGTTCTGGAAAAATTACAATACTCAATCTTAATACTTTTGATACACTACAGATTCTGGGGTAACCGCACAACCCTCACACAATTCATTGCGGAATTATTTAGCTTTGAATAGTGAAAACAGTATTATTGCTGAAATAAAAAAAATTATTCTTTCATCACATATTTTATATTTATTTTTTTTGTTATTCATATATTGGAAAAATTTTACTATTATATCTCAATCCTATCTATTATTGGGCCAAAATTATATTTTTATCTTCCTCCAAAGTATTTCTTATAACAAAAAATATCCAAGATCCACGATAAAACTAAACTAACTAATCATCTGATCCCACTTTGATTATTTTTGTATTCGTCTATGCTCATCCTTCTAGCAGCAAAACCACGCACGCAGATGAAGAGCCTAATTATCTTCATGTTGGTGGCTGATCCCATTGTTATTACAACTCAGGGATTTTTTGAGCAGTTGGTAAGTAGCACATTTCCTAAAAGTGTATCATAGCGTCGATTTGTTATCCCATTTGTTGGTAGCTAAGAAGATTTCAGCATTTGTCCATGAGACTGATTGTCCCTGCATGACTCGATGTAATCCTTGGATAAGAAGGTTTCCTATTCTCCATAGCTATGAGAGATATATTTCAATCAATATTATTTTGATCTCGCAGTTTATAAGAACGCTATCAAAATTTAGAAAAAAGCACGTGCACGTCGAAAGTTATTCCCAGGATTTTTTGAGATTTGTTGTATGGGATTTTGACATTGTTTACCATCAATTCGCTGTCTTCTTAAAATCCATTTATCTGGCCAAATTACCTATACAAATTATGCTGACCACGTGGCACCAGTATACACTATTTTTTACCAAATTTATAATTAATCATTTTCCCAGCTGAATTCAAATTGAATTTTTGTTCTTCAAAAATTACTTTTTGATTCGATGAAGGAAAATTTTTAATTTTATCTCTTACTAACGCAGTACTTGAAATGACTTGTCACACGCACGCATAATATTCCATAGTTGCTCAATTTCCTCATTTAACATTGTAGGTTCAAAAGCTAATTTCATTCGCTTGACTCTTCATAAATTGAAATAGTTCACAATTTGTGTGCATGATTAAATCATTCAGCTAACTTGGTTGTTCTAATAGTACTGCAGGGCCATGTTATTTATAACGGCTTTTAGACATTTAATGGAGTTTTGTACGTCGCATGATGGCTGTACTTTACCTTATTCAATCTCAAGTTATCATTTTTCTTACTAGTTTTGGTATTATGAAAATCTTCAGTTTTAACTTCCACTGATTGGAACTGTTCACGTAATTTCTATCTTTTCCATCTAACATGAAATTTGGAAGTCATCGCTATTCTATTATTATTTTTAAATCAATTTTGGGGTAACACCCTGTTTATGCTATTTTTATGAATGCAGATTCACTTTCTCCCTTCTATAAAGGTTATGAAATTCAAATTGATTTTTCAAGAAAAATTTTCGTTAGAGACGGCATTTTCAGACATTTAATGGATTGTGAACTGAATTCTTTTGGTTTTATTCATAAACTATTAAGCCTTTTAAAAGACTCGACTTGTCTAGAATGGTTAAGTATATGACACACCTGGTGTCTCTACTACTGATTGCACCTGAAGTGTCCGCAACTTTGGTGTGGCGAAGACCATACTTATTGCATAGTACAGTGGTTCGCAACCTTCAAGTGCTCTCGGAACCCTTTGGGCTATTTTTTGCGTAATTTTTCTAATTCAATTACTACAATTTCACTTAAACATAAATCGTAATAACCAAAAACAATTTAATGTGAACATTGAGATACTTTTTATCATAGCATAGTTGTGTAAAGCAGAGTTTTTGTTGAGAACTGTATCCTCATATCAGCTGAAAGATTGAGTTTATTTCTATATTTTGTTTTGGTAGATCTATATATTGAAACTCCGACACGCATAAGAAAGTCGGTTGGAAAAAGGAATAGTGTACGTATAGCCTCTCCTGAGATCTCAAAATATATTTTGAAATGTATGCTCTTCAAAAAATTAATAAGGGATTCATTTTTATATATCTGATTTGACGTTGATTCTGATGTTAATACGATGTTCATATTCAATTGATGTTAGGTTTGTTAATATTACTATAACTTTGAATAGATTTTGAACCCATCGTCATCAAATTTATCCGAAAATATTTCGCAATGTTATCATCAAATTACCAAAACTAAGTCAAAACAGAATCAAGATATAAACATGGATGTTTTACATATAGCTCTTTCCTAAATAAACGATGACCTCATACTTTGTCTAACTTCCAACATGTTTAATAAAACTGCTGTTAGTAATTCCATCAATACAGTAGTTAAGAGGTTAGAGTATTATGATCTACAATATTCTACTGTGGTTCGATTTTCACTACGGTTCATTCGGTTGAAAAATCAGATCATTATTTTAACTTAACTTCAACATCTATACATGCCATCGCCTACAACAACTCCAAAATCTGTCATTTGTCACCTTACATTTTAATGACCAAGAAGTGAATTAATTATGTGTTTATCCGTGAATTCCATAGGCGTGAATCTAAAAGTATGTAAAATTTAAATTTCTAAGCTAAAATAGACACTGAACTGTATAGTATCTATCTTCCAACATGCATTGAGTAAATAACAGAAAAAATCGATATATTGAAGTTAAATGGGTCAATTCAGTCAGGTAAAGAAATTCAATGACTGAGAGAGGATGTGTGATAAATTTTAAGTTGATGCTTCCTTTTTGTTGGAAATGAAGGATAATAATATACATTGTCGTAAAATATTACAGGTTTATTATTTTTTATATAATAAATTAACTCGGAGGAGTGCTTGCCAGAAAGAAAAGGGATCAACGAGAAGGGTTATGGATAAGACAAAAGATAGGAATAGCCATACTCCGAGGGAACTCGTTCGCAATCTACGCAGCAGGCTCCTCAACTGACATTTGCTTAATTGTTATAAAAATAAAAATAAAAAAAATAAATAAATTAACTTGTCTAGGATGAATTTTATTATAAAATGAATAAAAATTAAATTAAGGCATCTGAATGGCCATGCTATTTCCCCTAACAATAGCCAACGAGATACGTTCTCGGAACCAACCAGTCTCTCGCGATCCTTGGTCACAGCTTGAATCATGGAGCCGATCTTACGAACCAACTCATCTGCTTGGGGGCCAAGGATTCCTGACGTTTCCACCGCGAATGGAACAAAAAGATACTCCTCCGAAATTCTCTGGTACTTCCTCCTCTTTCGTTCCTCGGCCTGCTTTGAAGCATGTCCTGGGTCTGAAGCAGAAGCAACCAAATTAGACGGGGAATAAGTATCAACACACGTCGCGTTCCCAGATCAGGTTTCGTCCGTTGGCGAATGAAAAGTCGTCATCCCATCAGGGGCGTTTTTCCATCGTTTCGGAAAGACCAGCAGGTTCTAACAGGCAATGGTGTCCAGCAGAGGCAAGGGAATTCTTTAATGTCATGTTAAGACAGGAGTGCCTGGGGAAACGACCCGCACTCATCTTGCATGACAAGGATGATAACCAAAAGGATCGATCCAACGTCCACAGCGGCATTTTCTTTCGGCAAATCTAGGATTAATACTAAAATAAGTAGAAACGCTATATTTTGGTATCAAAGTAATGTTTGTGTCTTTGGGGGAATGGTCACTGATGAGAAAAAAAATCGTCTTTTTCAAAATAATGTATAAATTTTATTGGTAAAAAATAATCAGATAAATCCAGATGAAAGAAAAGAGTGTCTGTTCCTTTGACAACTGCAAGAGATAATTTGTGGAACAACCATTGACACTCATTGGTCACTGTCGAAACCATTGACCCAAGCGATCTAGAAAAGAGACTGTCTAAATTAAATTTTTGCAGATTAAATCTACATTTTAAATATGGCAAAGCAGTAGAAATAGCACTCAAACACATTACTACCATGTGTTCAACCGATTCCACTCTAAAAGCCAGCATTTTCCTTCATCAAATTTTAACATTATGCATATCTGTTGGAGATTTTGTATACTATCAATGGCTAGGATACAGAACCCGGTTTATTTCGACTAGTTATTCAATATTCCTATAACATTTTAAATGTCTTAGCGAAACTTTTTTGCAAATTTCAGAAATACTCAAATCATCATTTATGAAGCACATTTTTAGTGGTGCCTACAGAACATTAATGAATATTTGTTTTTTTCCCCCAGTTTTCACCACCAAATTTAATTAAGTATTTTTTAATTAAAAATTAATTTCACTTAACAATAAAAAAAATTACTAATTATAATTTTTTATTGCGTGTTAAGTATGTGTTGTTTGGGTGCTAAAAATCCGTAGTGGAACTCCATCAATCTTTGAACTGTTGATTTCTTGTCAAAAATTCGAGATCAGTCAATATCTAATTTTTTTCATGGAATTTTAGAAGTAAACATACAAAATATGACTAACATTAGTGAAAATTTAGAAATTAACTTTAAATAGGAAATTCTTATAACTGCTCGTCAATATGCCCTTAGAAGAAAGTATTGAAAACTGGATATTCAATTACCTAATGGCGAAATTAGATATTATAAAAGGCGACAACACAGATCAATATAATTTTGGACGATTGGATTTATGTACTCCATGACGGAGATCCACCTAATCCTGATACACCCATGGACCAAAATTACCTTAGTGGAGTAAAGTTCATAAAATTGTAAATTTTAGAGATGTTACTGCGAGAACATGAGGTTTTTTCTCTATCGATGTTATGTTTTTAATTATAGGAATATGAATGTAACCGTGCAATCCTGAATGCTATTAGAAAGTTACGCAGAAATCTATGCTTTCTTTAATTACTAATATCGCTTTATTTTGGTGGTTAAGTTAACTGACTTGAATTCATTTTCATTATTACAGAGAGGTGATCCTCTAGTTTTTTTTAATTTTGATGCTTCCTTTCATTGAGAACTTCTCGTCTTCAATGTCTGTCGAGGGCTTTCATGCATCGTGTAGCTAAGTACAATAGAGATATGGCACTAACACAACCCACGTAATATAAAGTTTTTTAGTCATTTGTAGGGCGAACTAAGTAAAAAAGTTAAAATTTAATTATAGTTAATAAATAATCATTAAAATGAATTTTAACTATATTTTATATAAATAAATGTATATTAAACAAAATTATTATGTTAAAAAGTTAAAATTTAAAATTATAAAATTAAAATTATTTTAACCTTATAATTTTTGATTTAATTTATTATTTTTTTTAAATTAACTATTATTAATATATTTTGCCACTAAAATTTTTGGTTGACATACCTAAGATAGCAAAATAGTACCAAATTATAGCTAAGGCCATTGTAAAGTATTATCCTAAAGAATTTATGATTCTTGAGGATGGCGCGCTATATTGTCGACTCTGTTTGTGTAATATAAAATGCGAGAAAAGGCAATAAAAGGCATTTGGGAATTCATTGAGTTTTGCGATATAACAATTATTTTTTTCTAGATAATCTGACCGAATCGCACCAAACACACATTGACCAATATTCTAAAAATGATGATTGGGCTATACAAGTAACCAGAGCATTCATAAAATCTGATATTCAACTTAAACAAACTATCTATGCCGTGGCTTAGAGCAGCGGTTCTCAACCTGGGGTCGATTCGACCCCCAGGGGTCTAAAATCAATCCAGATCGATCGTAAGGGGGTCGAAAATGAAATACTTGGGAGTCGAAAATAAATTTAACATATTTAATTTTTTATTTTAAATTAAGTTAGTTTATTTTTAAAGTGGTGAACCTTTGTCTTTAAAAATTTGTAAATTTTCTATGATTGTTTTTTGTTCGCGTTCTTCTACAATAAAAATTCGTCAATATAAAAATGAATATTTAAATTTATAAAAAATTCTTTTGATAATAGACCATATTGCTTACTGCGTAATAAGTCATTATCAAATGATGCAATGGAACCGTCCAAATTGTTGGATCATTTTAGGAGGAAACATTCGGATAAATAAAATAAACCATTACAGTATTTTGAAGATTAAAAGGATTTTTTTCGTAAACAAAAACGATTGACACTGTTTTTGCAAATAGTAATGAAAGAACAATAGTTGTTTGCTAATTTAAATTATATTTAGGAACACTAATAGATCTTATAAAATTGCAATGATTATTGCCAAAAATGAGAGTTACTATGTTTCTGGTGAAAATCTCATCAAACCATCTATATCAGTGATTCTATAAGATCTGACGGGTTTAAATCACGACGAAATTTTAAAATCCGTACCAATAAGCAATGATTCAATTCTTTGCAGCATTAACGAAATGTCAGATTATGTCGAACATATTTCGTGAAAGGCTTAAAAATACTATTTTTTGCTTCAAATAAACGAAAGTCATATATGTGTCAAACATTCAATTCTAATGGGATTTGTCAGGTTTATATTATTAGAAGCTTACTCTTTTAGATAATTTGACGATCATGCTTTTCTTACAGAAAATTTATTATTCGTCAAATATTTGGAAACTGATACGACTGGATTTTCTATTTTTTCCGTAGTCAAATTATTTTTGGATAACAAGAAGATTCCATATGAAAATTTGGTTTCTTGTGTCACAGATGGTGCAGTGTCTATGGTTGGAAAATATAAAGAATTTGCGGCATATTTGAAAAAAATATGTCCAAATGTGATTTATATACATTGCGTCCTACATATACAACATTTGGTTTCAAAAGCTCTTCACCAATTATACATGAAACGTTAAATATAGTTATTAAAACCATAAACGAAATTAAGTGGACAGAAATAGCACAATTGCTACTCTATTTTCCGACATCATATTGTGTGAATGCGGATTTAGCATTCTACATCGAATTGTAAATAAAGAACGAAACAGATTGGATGTGTCCATTTGAGGAGATATTCGTTTAAAAATAACACAAGTAGAGCCAGATAATGAATCTTTGGTAATAAAACATCAGTCACTGGTTCCCATTGGTAATTAATTCTTTTTTTTATTATAGATTTATGCAAAGATACCAACTTAACATTAAGTATATACTTTTTTTGTTTGATTTGATTATTAACAATGAATTCATTTTAGATAGTTAACTAATTTTACTTAGAATTGTCTGTTCTAATAAAAAAGCTTTAAAGGTCGATTAAATATTTGGTGGGTCGAAAAAAATTCAAGGGGTCGACGAGTAAAAAAAGGTTAAGAACCCCTGGCTTAGAGAATTGTTTTACAGAGGCTCTTTTCGAGTTCCCTGACCGTTAGTTAGCAGTCTATGTGACCTTATCTGAAGCTATTCGGACATTCCAGGTTCCCTGAATAATGTCGCTATTGCAGATATTATTATTAAAGTACACACTCCACAATTGAACAAACAAGTGATGGTTTAGAATTGTTGGAATTTGAAAATGACAACAAATTTATTAAAAAAATACATAAATAAAAGGCTTAAAAATGATATTTCAAACATATTTAAATTTGACTAATTCACACATATCTCCTGCCAAGTATTCATTACTCCTGAATTGTTAGCCAACTTAGTGCTCGGTTGAACGATGTTTCTCTTAGATATAGAATTTTCTAAGAACCAACATACATTTTCTACCAGAAAATTTAGAAAATTATGTAATTTGTATGTGTAACAAAAAGTTTTAGTGTTTTTATTGTTTATAAAGTTAAATTTTTTGAGTTAATTTTTTTAGGTTAATTTTTTTATTTTTTAGGTTAAAAAAAATTTGCCCTGGTCATTTGTCTACTCTCACTTAAATGAAGCGGGTAAGATAAGTATCGTAGTGACTATTGTTTCTCGTGCCACATCTGTCTGTACATCCCGGGTTATCATAAAATCCTATCCTAAGAAGTAAATTCGATTCAAATTTGCTATAATCAATATGCACAAACAAATCAGCTAGCGTAAACAAACATTTAAGTGCATGTAGTTTCTCTGGTCATGACTGATGGACAGCAACTTAAAGACTCTTTTAATTTATTTAGGTAGTTGGGAGAGCAGGAGTTAATAATATTGTAGATAACTATCCAAGGCGGTGGCAGCCTCTTTCCTTCTTTTGGGGGAGTTTGCCACCTACACATCCTTATTCCTACTCCACATTGGAATCAGTCGGTTCTCTTCCTACTTCAAATGGGATATCTTCGTATTTATAATATGTCAATTCCACTTGTTGTTTTGAAACAATTATTAAATATCACCGGGAGGCCTAAATCCCACTGTTGTTTACAGCCACCATACTTTCAAGAGTTCTCTTCAACATGACTGAATTCCAAGTTAAACGTATTATTTAAAATATTCACTATTATTATCCCCCAAATTCTACTATTTTGTGATCCACTGTGATATTTTTATTATTAAAGCGTAATTAGAGAAAAAAGTCATTATTATGTATCTTGTGACTCCCTGTAGCAAACTTTTTCCAAGTCCCACCATTGTGAATTTACTTAAGGGGAGTGAGATAAGATTGTGTTTACTCCATCGCGTATTTGCATCGTTGAAATCAGTTGTATCCGCTTGTGCACGGTGAAAGCAAATCCGTAGTTAAACAATCAGATTCGAGGAACAGCAAGCCATATTCACTCATATTAAATTACTGCCTGATGGTCTCTTGTAAGAAGCAAGCTGATATGACATTTTTAAAAAGATCCAAGTATAACGGATACACCGTCCTAAAATCTATGCACGTTGAATAAGTCAAAAGTCAAAAGTTGAAGTGTTGACATTGATAAGACGTAAAGCTAAAAAATATAATTGCACCAACCAAAAGAATAATAAATTAAATTTTTTAAATTAAATAATTTTTGAAAATCAATATATTTAACAAAAAATTAAATATTTTAACAATTAGCAAACTTCATTGCCTGTCTAATCGCCCGCCTTTTCATCCAGGTTCGATCTGGTTGCGAAACAGCTCCGTAAGCACCTTGTTCAATTGAGCTCTCTGCCGATATGGTATCTCTGGACTCTGCCTTCAATATTCGCAGTGTCAGGCTCTCTTGGGTCCGCTTTAAAACAGCGGACTGTAGTTAGTAGTGGAACTTTTTATCTCCCTCTAACTGTCTTAGTTTACCTTTGTGGTACTTTGTTGCAATTCCTTCCCACATCATTACTATTTGAATAAAGAGGNCACTTTTTAATAAATTAAATACTCTCTCCATTTTCATTGGCATATGAAAGTTTATATTTCGATATCTTCAATAATACCTTAAACGTCCATGTCCTATCTTTGAAATCCCTTGCAGTATTATATAAAAAGGATTCTCTCATTTACAAACTATAGCTATTTCATTTACTAGTGCAATATGAATTGTGTGATAGGCTTTCTGATATAAATTAATTCAAAATAATACTCTTAATTTTTATTCTTCATCCTTTAGTAGTTAGTGAAATGGAATTCTTTTCACTTTTTCTGTAAATATTTCCTCCAATTGTTTTGTAATAAATTTAAGTTCTCCATTGTTAGCACTGCTTTGTACATTAGTCCTTACTATTCTGTCCTCTCAATTCCAAATCATCTCTTGTTCACAGTTTGAACGAAGGTAATTAACATGACTTGAGGCACATTTACTATCACTTGGAATGGCATATAGCTAAAGTATATTTGCGTACTAACCTGTAGTCTATTAGTCAATATATTATTTGGACACACAGTCCCAATATCCACATGGTACATCAATGGTGTACAAATAAATGTGGATGATTTCAAATATCCAATTCGTTTAAGCAGTCATCATACACTCCAAAATACATATTATGTTCCTCAGAGAATAAAAGATGTAGAACAGAACGAATATTATTAGTTAACCATTCAATGGTAGATCACTCTTTAAATTATTATAATTACCACAATTCTAAATTTATATGGTATATCAGTTCTAAAAGTCCACTTTCTAATCCTCCACGTGCCCACATATATGTATCTGATTATATTACTTGTCCATCTCAGTAAAACAATCTGCTTCCATATGGTTGATTGTCCCACTTTAGTAACCTGTGTCAATAGTACCTAAAGAGAGTGCCTGTCCCTTTTCTTTGGACCTTAAATAATATGTATTAACAACCTCATCAAGAATGTGTAATAATTAATGGAAACATATAAGTGTGAATAAAATCAAATAATAAGTAGCAACAGCATCAGAGTGAGCTTCGAAGGATTGAAGATCCTCACTTCCTTAGAATACACATCTTCAGGGTCCACCTCAACTGTTTCATACATCAATTTAGTTCGGTTACTCCTTTAAGTCCCTGACTCCTAATTGGTAAATAACTATCTCTTTTCACTCATCTAATATAACAATAAAATAAACTTATCCATAATACATGCACAACGACAAATATAATCTCCTTGATAACCCTTCTTTATTCCAATCTCATCACACATGGTTATATGAAATGAAGCTCTAGCATCTTAAATGTGACAAATGCATCCGCTGAAATTGTATCACATGGTCAAGAAAGTAGTCAATGCAGATTTCTGTTAATAATATAAATATAACTTCATCTGGCTGATTTATCATGTGAACTTTCCACCAACACCAGGAATGGGTATATACTCAAAATCATGAACATTATGAGGTACCACATCACGATTAATGACTAGAAATCTCTATATGACATAGATATGATACCTTTCTATAAAGAAAATCGAAGTCATATATCCTCCAAATTGTTATTCTTCTGAATGCTTGTCCAATGAGAACATCATCATACGTTACGTAAAAAATGCTTTATAGATCATAGTTAGCTTTTGTTACAATTCAACATACTTTAAGTTGTTTCCATCCTCCTCCATAAAAAAGGTTGACTGATGGCACAAGTTGACCATACTAATCAGTTGTAACGCTCTTCTCTTATAATGTATGATATACAGACTTCATATTGATTAAAAAACCTTCCTTTCTGATATTTTGTCATTATTCATAGCAGTATCTCTGTCATAAAATAATTTCCTTCTTTTTGCATTTACCGGCTATCAATCTTTGTTTCCCACTGTTTGATTTATTTAAATTTAATATTTTAAATATTAATTTAATATTAATAATATTTATTTTATCACTACTTTAGAATAAGATGCTTGGTTGCAAGGTCCTCGTTATTCCTATAGTAATGACGTGGGAAGGAATTGCAACAAAGTACCACAAGGGTTATCTGAAGCAGTTGGGGGTAGATAGGAAGCTCCAGGCTTATTTACAGTCCACTATGTTAAAGCGGAACCTAGAGAGCCTGACACTGGAGTATAGGAAGCAGAGCTCTGAGATGCCATATGGGCAGAGGGTTCAATTGGACAAGGCGCTCTCGGAGTTGTTTCAGCAACCAGAATCGAACTTGCCTGAGGAGGCTGGCAAACAGGCAGGCGAAGAAGGTTGTTTATTATTAAATATTAACTTTTTGTTGTTTGTTAAATAAAGTGGATCTTTAGAATAAAACCAAAAGATTTAAAAATAGTTATTAATATTAATAATTCGATGTTCAGTCTGCTGTATCGGACTACAAATTTTATGGATAGGTTTTCGGTGTGCACAAGTATTTACTTTCCGGATTACATTGCTTTTGGATGATAAATGATCGGATTATCGTCATTCAATTACTTATTGGACCCAGAGGGAAATCTAGACAGCTAATTTCTCTTGTAAATGTGTACGTCACACATAGTGGCCGCGTTTTTAAGACTGGAAGAATTGGACGCTTTTTACAAAGATCTTGTCAAGATTGTATTTCACCTGAAGTCTTTTTCATTCATCTTATTACGGGCGATTGAATGCTTTTGACTTTTTCCTATGCAACACCCAATTCAAACATTCCGGACGTCATAAAACAATCTGGGAATGCTCCTGACTTTCGAACACTAAAATTCCGATAAAGATTTATAATTGATTATATTGTTTTTCGAATAATAGACAAATCTCTGTACGCGACTCGAGGTCTTATGGATGACTCATTCTTATCAGTGACCACAGAATTATGTATTCAAAATTCAATCTAAATCTGATCTAACTGGGGAAGATGGCTATGAGATTAACACTCGAAATCTAAGTAGATGTTTCATCCAAACACAATGTGGTAGGAATTCCACGAGATCATGAAGGAGGAATATGACTGAACTCTTGGACTAGTTGCAAGAATGCAAACAGAATATCAAGAGTGTGTATCAGAGTCTATCAGAAGTATAGGAACGGATCTTCAACCGGGATAGACATGGTATGAAACTGTGAGAGGGATCTTTCCCGCAGCTGACGAACACCTTGGGAAACCTAAGACTTGCTAGCCCTATTGTATCTGCAGAAGGATTTAAGGATCAGATCCGAAAATAATGTGAATCCGCAAACTGTTTCTAAACTGAAACGAGAAAGAAGGCGAATTGAGAGAAAATCAAACTCTTAAACGACATCACCACCCACTTGGATACAAAATTAAATAAGTCGAACTCTTTAACAGCGCTGTAACATTTATGGCTATTCGACTAATGAAAAGGGAGAACCAATCAGGAGAGCTTCTGCAAGACAGAAATGTAAAAAGAATAGAAACTGCTACCGAACTGACAAAGTTCGGCGCATGACACTTTGAACAATTTTTCTTTGTGAAAGGAGAAAAATCTGACTTAGCAAGAAGAAACCAAACTCGAACGGATCATCTTACCGGAGGAGGTCACTAGAGTGATAAAGAAGCTCAAATTTGGTCGCTCTCTAGACCAGACAACATATTATCAGAACTGTTAAAGTTTGGTTCAGCTGAACTTGCAGTGAAACTCTCAAGATTACTAATTGTTGTGATAGCTAACAAGACTTTTCATATTAATACCAGTCCAGATAGGATCTGTTAAAAACTTGAGTCCTGTCATCCATCTAAACAACCCGTCAAAAGATCCTTGCCCTGATCGTATTTAATCGGATCCAAGAACCAGTGAACGGATACTTGACTCATCGCCAAAGTCGGTTCATGACAGAGATCAACAGCTGATATATTATGATTTCATGGGTGACAGTGTGCTATTCAGCAAAGACTCCAAAGATCAATGTTTATTTTTGGAATTGATCTCACCACAGTTTTCGATACAGTACGTCTAGGAAAACTCATGCTTGAAAGTTTCCTGGATTAGGACTCGGTCACAATAATCCGGATCCTCCTATCAAACCAGTGTACCGAAAACTGTAGACAGATCATAAAACTTTGCCCTTTTCTTGGGGACTCGGAAGACATTTCCAGATGGAAATTGTTATCTACGGTGACCATGAAATAGCTTTTGAACAGGTGGAGACAAAAGCGTCCAGTCTGCACATCACTTCAACTCAGATTGTAAGAGATAGTCGTAAAACCGATCCTTATGTACAACTCTAAAAGTTACTGGTGCGCAATTGGGTGCCAATTTGATAGATGACCTCTTTAATTACTTCATTAAGGTTTAAGTCCCCGGCCAACTGATTGAGAGCTTGGTGAGGGGATTTTTGATTAGTGGCAGTAAATTCTTCCCTATAGCTAGCTGTCCCCTTATCACAATTCTTCCGCTCCTATTTCAAAACTAATTAATTCTTGAAGAGCGGCTAACTGCTGTTGCAAGTTCAAAATTGAAGAGGCAGTCATCTATTGTTTCGTACCAATAATGAATTATCATCCTCCATCATTTTCTTCTTCATCCCCCGAATTGAATAAGGCTGAAATGTTGAATAAATTTAATATCAATGTTATCATAATTATCACATATAATACTGTCTAAATCTCCACAATGATCGTAAATGTACTCTTCATCAATGGTTATAAGCATGTTTCTTTACTATCAACAGAATCAGAATGGTGGGCACTCCATATATCAGTACGTTGATCACCCTCTTCATCCTCGCAACTATTTTCCCATTTTCCACATGTTGAACTATAAGCACTATCCTCCCTTGCATTTAAATCCTGACATAAGGTATGCTCTGTTTCTAAATCTGATTTAAGATCCTTTAATGACCGTGGGTACGATCACGGCAATGGCTACTGGTAACCCTTGTTGGTGGGGTTAATTTTTTGTCCCGATCCTTAGAAAGCTGGTTTTCGTATTACTTTAATTTTTTGATTGTTTAAAGAATAAATAATTTCCAATTTTATATTGCACTTTTGGAGATCTTCAAAAGATTGCTTAAACACGTTCTTGTTTTAGTGGTGTAAAGCAGTTGTCCCAACCGGTGGGCCGGGGACCGGTTCCAGTCCGTAACCAATTGGTATGGGACCGCACAAGAAATACACTTTATAAATATATTTTTATACATGTGCGCATTTTAAAGTAATTTATCTCAGTTTCTACACTTTGTCATAAACATAGTAATGACCTTTATACCCTTGGGAATATAGCTCTTCTATAGAGTTCAATATTTTTCTGTTTATTTTGCTGTTGATGCTGGCATTGCTTTAACTGATAATATTGTTTCAATAATTTAACTAATCGGCCCACTATATCTTCATCAACCATCTCCCTTTTCTCAAAGCTGTCTTGCTTATTCCTGCATGTTTTAACCGATTCTTCTGTTTTGCAATACTTTCTAGTTGTCCCCTCAGGTGTTCCGATAATACCCTCTTTGTGGTGGTTTCAGTATATTGTTGTGCACTTTTCAATTGTTTGTTTTTACTTTCCTCTTTGTTTGCTTTGGTTGCGCTTATTGCTTTCTCAACAAGTTGTTTGTCTACTTTCAAACCACGTTGCAACGATGCTAATTTCGTAATGATAGGCTCTACCTTTTCTTTATTTTGGGAAAATACTTCTTGTAATGCTGCAACCGCCAATGATTTCCATTCCTTCTGATACAATGGAAATGGCGTACTTTCATCCTTCATTCCTGAACTGACCTATGCGTTTCTTCCTTGCAACCTAAATCTAAATCCACCTCCAAAGAAGCATGGGTTTCAGTCATTGTTAGTTGTTATTTCAAGTGAGTTAGTGGGGCAAGCAATTGTCTAAATTGACTCCTGTTGTTCCTCTGAGTACAAAGAACCGCTGTTGCTATCCCAATATAGCTTGGTTACATGAATCCATAAAATTGCTAAAATACTCATATGTTTACATCGCCTTCGTAAATCACTTCTAATTACTCATAGTTATAGCACTGTGAGTTCCCTCATAGCTGCTTCCAAATAGATCTTGAACACTAAAGTGGAGAGGGAGTCTCCTTGAGAGGAGCCCGAGAGTAGAATTCTGATCATTCTCAGGCTTGACCCATCGAAAAATTATTCCTTATTTTTTATGCATGTTAACCACTTCTTGATAAGTCTATTACAGAATGTTGATGCGTTGTTGTATTTGCACCTCCATCTGAGGGTCCAAATACACTTTGACGTTTTGGTAAGAGGATGCTTTATTCGTTACAGCAAAGATTGTCAAACGGTGTGCCGCGAAAAAAATTTCTAACGTGCCGCCGACCAAATACAAATTTGAATAAATATATTTACACTTTTTGGTTTATATCAATTCATGTCTCAATTTAAAAAGGTTAACAAAAAAATAATTATTAAAATTAAATTAATCAATTTTTTATTATATGTGACAGTAATAAGCTCATTAGAAAACGACATATATATAAATTATATGTAACAAAAAATATATTTTAAAAAAGTATAACGTATCTGAATGGATTTAGTGGGTCTCGACAAGGAAATACTTGAAAAATAAAAAATTCAAGATTCAATCCAAGCCAATTTGGGCAGAAAATATGGTATTATAACGACCATTCAATAAATTAATGTCGAAAAATCTATTAAACATTAAAATAAAAAAAACTAAGCAAAAATTAACATTTAGTATTAAAAATAATTCTTTTCTTAGCCCTTTCCCTTAATAACTAAAATAAGTTCCATACAGTTAATACTCCTAGTCTAACATAAACCCTAACCTTAATCCCTATCCATAAATATAAACTCTATTTTAAACAGCAATTTTTATTCTTAAACCTAAAAACATCATAAAACCTATCCCTTAACCATCCATGTCTATTATAACCATAACTTTGACGAATTCAAATCATAAAAATAGCTAAGTGTGATCTCATCCCTAAAGCAATTTTCAACATCCACCATAATCAATACAAACATCAATCATAATCAATACCTAATTTCACTCCTAATCAAAATCTCCACGTTAAGCCAAAAATAAAAAAATATTTCTTTAATGGAAAGTCATAACTTAACTTTGGTTGAGGTGGTGACGTCCTTCTTGAAAAGTATGTCTGATAAACACGAAAATTGCAACCTAAATGACTTCTCTCTTTTAACGTTCAATGTCAAAGGACTCTCTAGTGCATAGAAAAGAACAGAACTATGTGAAGACCTTTCAAAATACAAGATATCAATCGGATGTCTCCAAGAGACAAAAATATCGAAGGAGTTTGAAATCTTATAAAGAGAACAGGAACTGAGCCAATATCATGTGAGATTACTGATTCAAGATGGATGCTCTTTGGACACATACTCCACCACGATATGGGGACCCCTCCAACATAGCAATGGAGGAATATTTTGTCTTAGAAGCTTCTCGTTTCCGCGGCCGTCGAGGACAAAACTGCCGGTTATTCTAGATGAAGATCTTAGGATACGCTACGGAACATGGCAACCGGATCGAAAAAAATGGGGGACGTTAATTAGATTGTTAACTTTTCGTGTTGCACATGCTTTGTCATGAACTTTGGCATCGCGTACGTGCCTATAATAATAAATAATAACTTAACTGTTGTTAATGTGGAAATTGTATAAAAATAGAACTACTGATGAATTATCGGATTATGCATTGGAGTCTATAGAATATTTTGGTGGCAAAGATAAAAATATTAGATTAAAAGTCAAATTGTATTGTGGTTTGTTACTTTAAAGACAAAACTCTGAGGAAATTCACATCGAATTGCAGCAGACAGGATGGAAGAAAGCGTAAATGGAAATACGATGAAGATGGGTTCAAAATTCGCGGCATGGTTATTTTAAGGTATAACATCATTAAATATTATTTAGACAGGATAATGATACCAATACGAGACAATTTCCGTTATAAATTCAAGTTTGCAGTGACACTGAAAAAATAGACAATATGAGTAAAATTGTTGCTGATATACCAATGACAGAATTCAAATCGATTGACCTAAAAATGAAAAATTTCCTTTTTTGTTATCTGTGATGACGTCGCATTGAAGTCGCCGAAAATTAAAAAAAATCTTCCTGAACTATGTATGGCCCGCGCAGATATTTACAATCTGATAACGAGACCGAATTCAAGAATACATGCTAAGTTATGTGAGAATTGAACATCACTCAAATCCATGGAAGCCAAGTAATCCACAATATCAGAAGGCTTGTTGAGAGAGTCAATCAGACATCACATGAATTATCAAGAGCTAAAAATCTGAACTTCCAGGCTCAAGTTATATGTGTCACTGGAATAAGCATACTCATACCTTATATGAAGGATCTCTCCAGCAAATTTCTTGAAGGCCTTCCAAATTTTGTGAATAAAATTATAGGAATATATGAGAGTGAAGATGAACAAAATTCAAATTTACTTTTGTAAATAACAATATAAATCAATTCAAAACTGAAAACTAATGAAATAAAATATTAAAATACTTCACATAATTCTTCATTATTAGAAGTTGCAACATGAAATGATAAATCAAAGAACTATTTTATAGAAGTTTGACAAATCTTGCACATTCAATAGCAAAGAAATATTAATAGAAACAAACATATATAAATACTAAAGACACAACACACAGCCCACAAGAAGGCACTCATTGCATGTATGAAAACTTAATAATAATGGTTAACCATATTAAAATATAAATTCAACTAATATAATAATATTTTAAATTATTTATTTGATTTATCAAAGTTGCTTTTATTAACTTTTATTTTCGGATTTTCGGAAGCTATTTTAGTATAGGACTATATACAAACAATACATTGAACGATTTACGGCGTGGCGCCATGTGGTGCTGCGTGGTTAATTGGTTTGAAGTTTTCTGTTTGCTTGTCTGTTCCTTCTCTCTCATCCTATTAGAGTGGTGTCATGTGATCCACTTCTCTAGGTGGCGCCCAGTGCCAGG
This sequence comes from Dicyema japonicum, assembly GCA_011109175.1. Classification (NCBI taxonomy): domain Eukaryota; kingdom Metazoa; phylum Dicyemida; class Rhombozoa; family Dicyemidae; genus Dicyema; species Dicyema japonicum. Next base: position 385,410 of record RDEW01000034.1, read on the forward strand.
CCGGCATGAAAAAGGATTATTTACTCTTCCCCACTCCGCTGGAGGGGTTTCCACAATGCAACTATGACGTCTTTTACCATAGTTGTTGATTTCGGATGGAATCTTGTTTCTGTAGAAGTGGAAACTGGATACACTTAATTAGTTGTTTACTTTAACTTCTTTCTCGGTATCCGGGGTTAATAAATAAAAATAAATACATTGAACCATGCATCTCACACGCATGTGATATCTGTGCCCTATCATCTCTTTGACAAATGTCTTGGAGATTGAGGCTAGCTGAAAAGATCCAGTCATTCAGCCGATACGTGCTTGTGTGGGTCGAGGAGGAGCATCTTATTTTTGACTAAAAAAATTGAAGAAGATGCTTCATTTACGCTGAAGAATTTACAAAATTCTTTATTTGATGTGAAAAGAAAAAATGTCTCTCAATCGACAATAAATAGGACGCTAGAGACATTTGGATATAGTTTAAAAAAATCAATTTGTACCTATGGCGAGAAATTCTACAATAAATATGGAAGAAAGATATAGATCTGCCAGAAAAATAATTGAAGTTGATAATCAACGGCTTATTTTTATAGACGAAATGGGAGTCAATTGTTTGATGAGATCCAAATTTGGAAGATCTATAAAAGGAGTTACTTCGAAAAAATGTACTAGAAACATAAGAGAGAAAATTTCGCTATTTGTGCTGCTATTTCTGTGGACGGCCTTTTACATTACGGAATCAATTCCTCTCCTTATTGCGCGGAGACGTTCATTGATATTGTAATGCAGCTTAATTATAAGCTTGAACATGCAGGGAAAAAAGTATGGTTATATATTTAAGACATGGTATTGATTTGTGACAATGCATCAATTCACAAGAGCGAGCAATTAAAAAATGTTGTATTCGGAACTGGTGTCCAATTAATTTTTAACGTGTATAGGGTATGAATTGTATTTTTTGCCTCCTTATACTCCTCAACTTAATCCAATTGAAGAGTTTTTTTCTGTTTGGAAAAATAACATCAAAAAGAAAAATTGTAGAAACTCGATGAATTAATAAACGCAATCCAGAACATCGGAGAAATTCCATCAGATGTGTGCAATAATTTGTACAGCCATATGCGGAGCCATTTAGTTAAAGCATTGGCTAATGAAGAATTTTAATTTATGTTGTTTTTTTTCAATTAATTATAAAATTGGTTTCTTTTAATTTGACCCTTTACAAAGTTATTAAGTATTTTGACAAAAAAATAAAAGTCAATTAAATAATCAACCACATAATTATTCATCAAATATTGGCGCAAACCTGAAGTTATGGTTGAGAAATTCCTCGAGCGGTGGCCAGGGGCGAGTATACCTAATAATCGATGTTCCACATCGAGACTATTAGCAAATGGCGTTCCTCGGGGTTCCCCATTATCACCCCTTTTATTCAATCTTATGACGAATAACTTAATAATTCTACAAGGTGACAACGACATACTAATGTCCTATGCGGATGATATAGTCGTTGCATCGAGGGATGTGAGTAACTTCATGATGGTTTTTCTAGGAAATTTAAGAGACTCCAATGGCCTAAATGGATTGGATTTATCTAAAAGCAGTGCATTGAACCTACAATTGGCTATGATGTGCAGCTCGGGAGACAAACCTTGCCACAACGAACTTGACTAAGATCTATAAAGTTCAATCAAAGGCACTGAAACTATTGAAGGAGTCTTTTTAAAAGGAAATTCTGTCCAGAAGCTTTGAACTATGATTATTGCGACCGGCAATGGCGATTAACCCCATCCTCATCGTAAATGTACTGGAACACAGTCTGAAAACAGAAAAAAATGCGATGACTGCTGTGGGAGGCCGGGATCACCTGAATTTTCTCGTTTTGGCTATGACGGTGACTTTTTAGGCTCAATAAAATTAAAATAAATAAAGTTATTCAAAATTATCATTTTTATCCGACTTTGACTGATCATTTGAATTATTAGATTCTTCGATCATCTCGTTGCTATAAAGGAGTAGTATCCGGACTTCTCTGATCCTCTCTCTCAACTTGTAAGATGACATGAACGCTGTTAATATGTAGCATCACGTCCAACGTATTCCCCGCCATTACTCCATATTATAAACTACCCGTTGCATTTCTGACTCATCTATGTAAATCTGGGGGAACTCATCGTCAAATTCATTCTCGCTTACTAACTCGACCTCCTTAGGTGACTTAAGTTAAAATCAAACTTATTCTTTGCTTTCTTATCCTTACCGCGACACATTTTGATCGGAGTTGACAGAAGTTGCTGAAATATTTGGCGTGGACCTACGTAAATCAACATAGGAATTCACAAAAAATGTACTTCCTCTATTCATTGCCACTAAAACCAGTGAAGTGTCGAAAATGCATCATCCATCCCTTCCAGCCCCAATAGACCAATCAGAATTCTATCTCTCGATGGATATCCGGGTAAACCTGGCTCGTCTACGATGTAAGCACCCTCTCGCTGTACCGATGTACGCAAGTAAACTGGATGATTTAAAAGATATCCACTGTTCCTTCTGCAACCTCTCCGAGTTGACAAAAAATCACCTTTTGAATGTCTTGAAAGAGTACAATGTTCGTCTACAAGACTGACCGATCTAAGAAAGCGACCGGTATTTGCTGCGAATAGCCGCTGGTCTCCTACAAGTTATGAGGCAGGGATAATTAACTAATTTGAAAATCACAAAACAAGGTTTATATTCTAAATTTTATTAAAAAAGCGAAAATTTAAAAAAATCGTTAATTCGCGGATTTTTTAAAAGTACTGTGACATGCTTTATTCGACATCGTCATCCTTGTCTTGTTTAGACCTGTCTCTTGAATTAATAAATTCTTCGATCATCTCATTGCTATCATTCACTAGGGAGTCTCCGGACTTCTCTGATCCTGTCTCTAGAACTGGTGAGATGCCACCAGCCATGTCGATAAATAGTTCAGAGTCTATACCATAGTTTCCCACATCATTCCATTCCAGATCAAATCTCTACGATCGTATATATGAAAAATTTCCAAAATATCTATGGCAGACAGGAGGTCCTCATAGTCAGAATCATCAATGCTTATAAAATCGTCTTGGTCAAGTATTAGATAATTTATGTTTAAATTTTGCTTATTCTTTGTTATCTCATCCTTCTCTCGACACATTTTGATCAAAGTTGACAGGGTTTGCTTATATACTTGGGTTTGTTCTACGTAAATCAATATTAGCGGATAACTTGCTTTTTGGCTGAAGAACAATGTCCAATCGTATAATGTGACCAAAAATTGTCATCCTTGGGGATCTGCTATTGGTCTCTATGGTCCATAACTATACTTCTTTTACATAATGGTGACTCGAATTTATTCTACAAATTGACATTTTATCCATGACCTAATTTACATTGCCTCATTGATCACTTTCAATTAGCATGAACTCAGCAATATTGATTACATGAGTAATAGGGATATCAAATGAGATGACCAAAGTCTCGGTTGGGGATTTAACGAGATAAGAAGTAAGGATGCCAAATAAACATTGGCAAGATAGCATAAGCGGTATTGTGTCTTTGTTGAGGATACAAAAGGCCATGAGTAAAGACGTCCTAGAAATTTCCCTACGGGGATCAAACAAGATCATACAAACAAAAACTCAAATTGTTAAAAAACCAAAAAGTTAAAGTAAATTAAAATATTATTATTTAGAATTAGAATCAGAAACGGGTGAGAAAGTAATAAAGAGAGAATACAAGAGTAAATTTAAACACAAAACATCTACGATCTCATTATTTGTAGCAGTTGTCTCAAACTCAAACTCAACTTTTTGTTCATATCCTGCGTCAGACAGTATGTTTGCCATTAATTGCATTCCCTCGTTTACATCAGCGAAACTTTCAACATAGATGATCTCAACCTCCTAAAGACATCAAAAATCACTCATCACTTGTATTTCATAAGAGACAACTCTAACAAGATTCGTTCCTGACTTCAAAAGGGAAGATTGTCATTCTATCTGGTCGTTTCCCGTCCCGCTTGCAAAGACCGACAGGTTTTCCTGACTTCAAAAGGATTCG
>RDEW01000034.1:393555-431124 GCA_011109175.1 Dicyema japonicum
TGTTCGAATGAATTGTATATGATGGTTAGGGATTTTTTGCTTTGGCCAAAGGAATGGCCTGACACAGCTTTAAGTATGTTAATCTTTTGAGAGGCCTTTGTACATTGTTCCTCCACATTTTTAGAGAAGGTAAGTAGTTGGTCATAAATAACTCCAAGTATTTTGTGATGTTTCGTAACGGTAAGTGGTTATCCATGAATAGAGATGTGTCAACGAGTCACCCAACAAAAAGTATAGTTAAATTAATAAAGTTAAAATTTGACTTATTTTAATTAATTTAATACTTATTTATTTATAAAAATATTTTACAATATGGAGAACCTATTAATACATTAATATATTATTTGGCGTGCTATTGCCACTTTCTTGTGGTGCTTGTGTTTTGTGCTTATTACATTTATTATATTGTATAGTATTTTTTTGTTGTATTCTCCTACATTATATTGTGATTTATCAAATAGTGTTGAAGGCTGTTATCAAAATGTCTAATATATATTTTATATTTTGTTAACCAATAAAAATGAATTATTTTTCACTATCTGATTTGTTCTTGTTTATATACTCTTGCTATATTTCTCCTTCAAATTGTTTGTGTCCCAAATTGTTATTTCGTTACATCGTGATTTTCAATTTTTTCAATGAATATGATTATTATCCCATTTGTAACTTATTTCACAAGCAGACTTTGTAGTTTCATTATTTGTTTCGTCTAGCGACTCATCATACAAAATGACTTCAGTGTTTATTGTCTCATCAGCAAATATAATTTTCAAAATATATTTCACATTATAAAAAAAACAAAACTAACTTTATCCTCAGGTATTTCTTGTGGCTTATTCCAGCAGTCATCATAGTATTGTTTGTAGATGATAAACACAATTGCATAACGGCAACACGATCACTGACTGTCCATACTTTATGCAAGCAGTTCACTAGGTTCGAGTTAATTGCAAAACCAAGACCGTAGTGTCGATTTTCTGATGGGAGTAGAACGCGAAGACCTCATAGACATGCTTGATTTTGTAACGGGACAGATCTTCAGATAATAGTTCCCTCATGATCAGAGATGAGAGGCCACGAACGTTGTATGTGGCGATGGAAAACAAGGATTTTGCATTTAGACATGATAAAGACATGAATTTTTCTAGAGAAGAAAAACAGAAGCACGTCACCACTGCAACCATATTTGTTTAATTCATATTGATCTTTCTGTTTTAATTTGTGCTTAATAGGTCAGGACTTTTTGACGGGATTCCACATGCGTTGGGTGATATTTCTTTTACAAGCATTTTGATTTGTTATTCCCATCTATTTCATTATTATGCTTTGAGTTTCTCATTAATTTTTTTCGTGAGGTTGTTGATTTGCTTTCTTCCTCCGGACATAGGAAAGAGATTCTTTTTAAAAAGGTTAATTGCTTTGATGATAATTTTTATTTACAGATCCAAAATTTCGGCACATTATTTGAAAGTGCAGTTTGGAATAAAGGTGACAACTCCATTTTATTTATTCCAAGATGAGCCTGGTCATGGATTGCTGTCGTTAAAACTTCCATCTCATTGTCCATACAAATGACAAGCTTCTGATTTCCATTTGGATCTGTAAGATACATTTTGTCTTTGATCATCTTGAAGTTTCTTGATTTTTGTAAAAGAAGAAATTTATTATGCTTGTTGGTAATTGGAAATGCTTGGTCTTTAATATTGTGCTGTATTATTTGATATTCCTCTGAACAATTTATTTTAACATCTCTAGCAGACATCGTTAGATTTACGAATATTTTCGCGAAAATTCCATTATATTTTTGACCACGTCATACAACCCTATTTTGATGGAGCCGGCAATTAAATATTATGTCGCGTCCCACATGGGTTACCAACTTGTCATTCAAACTCTATTAATTGGTTTCTAATCAAAGAATTTATTTTTTTTAAGATTATATTTTTTGACTCGACCTATTTTGATTATTTTCAATTCTCCTGAACGTGCCTTAATCTGTGATAACAAAATTAAATAGACCTCTATTCGATTGTTTTTACAAAAATTGATTTTCGTATGTGATGAGGTTTAAGTAATCCATGGCGGCAGGGCTGTTATTATTATTATTCATGCGGTTCATCTCCATGAAACTCACTGCAACAATTGGTGAAGGATACTATTTAACAGAAGATATGGAAATCTACAGGGTCGTGACGGTCAATTCAAGAAGGAATAAAATGACATCAAGACCAATGACATCAACAGTCGTTTTCTAAGTAATTCTTGAATCAGGAATAGTCCCTAAGAGATATTAGTTGTTCAGAAAAAAACAGTATTCCATCCAATTAACACTCATTTTTTTGATTCCTTACTAATCTTTGTGAACATTTTATTCAAGTAGATTGTAAATCCTCCAATTTTTGTTTCGGCTTTATAAAATTTTCAGTTTTTATCTATTCCAATTGCTGCTATTCCGTGTTTATAGTAAATTCTCTTCATAAATGATCATTTTCGAATTAAATTGTTTCACTTTAGTTACTTCATTAATCACAAAATTAAAATGAAATGGGTTATGGACGGATCCTGTAAGTTATCTATTCTCAATAACATGTGTTTGAATTTCGTTTTCTGTACGTATCAACGTCTCTGTCAGAAAAATTCTCTTAACCATAGAAGAGTCGAACTCCAATATAGTTTGTGCTGATTAAATAATAAGATCATGTCTTAATAATGCCATGCGCCTTATTGGAAAATTTAAAAATCCAAAATGTACCGTATTTGCAGGTGTATCAGTCGACCTTTTCGATCAAAAATCGACCTCGACTTATACACTGAGTCATGAAATTCAATTTCGTGTTCATCGCTTTAAATGTGATGGTAATTACTACACTTTTCACAAAAAATTTCTTGCAAAGATCAATTAATTATAGAACGGGTGGATTAAACAGTCGTCTGATGATGTGTCGCTGTCTACTGTGGAACGCTTCTTTAAGGAATGCTGCATTTCCAACTATCTCGATGGACAGAAGACGATCTTATTTGGGAAGAGGAGGAAACTGAGGATAAAGAAGACTAAGAAGATGCCCTTCATGACGACAGACTAAACGAAAATGAATGGAACAAGCTTTTTGGAAATATTGACGATGAAGACGGATTTTGAACTCTATGTATTATTATTATTATAAGTAACTACATAGAATCATATAAACTATAATTCTATTCGTGCCGCGTCTGAACAATCCTCTTAATTAGCCTTTCCCATCCCCTCCTGTCCGATGCCAAGTGCCGCAGACTACTAAGGTCTTCACCGTCCTTTAGTAGTCTGGTTACTGATCTCAGGTCACCATTAATGACAATGTATCACTTTATAATTCTAATTTATTGTTTCTTAACTAAAAAATAAATCACTTTCTAAGAGTGTTCATTGTTGTTTGTATCTCTCGGCGCGTAATATCAGAGGGTTACAAAGTAAATAGTATAGGGGCGACTTATACAACGAGTCGACTTATATACCGGCAAATACGGTAATAAAGATTTCCCGACAATTATGTAATATACAAAAGTTCAAACAAATCATAAACGGACTCAACACTTTTCAACATTGGGAAATCACATTATCAAAAAAACAAACGAAAAAGTTTAGTGATTGATCTATTTCCAGCCACACAAAATCTGCGTGGAATTGAAGCAGATTGAATTCATTTTTGCCGATGAATAGCGGATCATTTTTACAACTAATGGATCAAAGTTTTCAAGTCTGTGAAGTTTCGGAAAGAATCTTTATTTGCATAACAAATTATTATTAAAAGCACTTTTACAGTACCAAAGAACGTTATATCAACTAAGGTCCCGTTTGTGCCACACGTTTCAAAATCTGCTTCAATAGGCGTCTCCATCGCCCTCTGCTTTGGAATCTGTCCTTAGATCTTCTAGGTCTTCTGCAGAATTAAGTTTTCTTCCAATTCTATTAAGATCCTTGTTCAGAGCCACGGGTAGAGTGACTCTGGGTCTTCCTCTGAACGATGGATTGTTCTCATTGTTAAAGTAATTGTCTATTATTATATTTGCAGGTGCGTTTATGTCCATTCTACAAAGAAATCAATTTAAAAGATGTACACTTATCATTCATGGAAAAATCGAGGACTAGATAATTTTAAACTATGTCAAACATGCGAAGTTGAGTACTAAGCACCTAATCATCATTGTGGGGAATCTCAAAGTCTTTTTCTGTAATTAAAAAAATATTGAAGATCAAATTACAGAATATATATTTAGCGATCCGGGATAAAAGATGATGAATTACTTGAAAATTTTAAAATCAAGAAAAAAATCAATTCGAAAAATACTAGACTTGTCATGATTTTTATGTTACTTAATACATTAAAAAAACATTTTAGACAATTAAACTAAGTAGATATGGGTGCATTTAAAATAGTTGAATCAATAATCCGGTACTTTATGAAAGTCTCCAAAATGGCGAATTTGAAGAGTCTTTTTAGCACGACATGGTTGTTGAAGGGATTTTCCTACCTTTCCCCATCCCAAATCCACTGGTGAAGAAAAACTGTTCAACTATAGACTGAAGTGATGTCCGAGACAGTAGGAAGAAAGTGAACCTACTTCTCCACCTCTCTTCTGAAGCGGAAGCCTGTAATGGACTATATATCAAGTATCTAATCATGAATGATATTTATGAAAATGTAAATTGATCAATTGTCAATGGGTTAATTAGCAGTCTCAGATGAATCTGAACTGGTCTCTCAAATGTGTTATTTTTCCAAGACCATCTTATTAATGCTCATGCAAATATAAGACACTTCTCTAATATGAATGGGATCCGCTGTAAGAGACAATATGTTTGTAATTCTACAGATAAAGCTTTCGACAGAACATAGGCACTTATTTACCAACAAGATCCTCGACACGAAGATCCCTCATCGGATAAAGTCGTAGCTGTTCACGTTCCTGTCTGGCCGTCTTGGACGTTTCATCATCATGTCAACTAACTCACGTTACAGATACCTACGTAATGGAGTTCCTCAAGGCTCAGTTCTCACCCCAACTGTCAAGCTTGCGGACTAACGAGAATACATTACTACTTTCGTATGCTGATGATGGTTGCATCACGTCACCATAATATCATCATTGCATCTAAATTCATTTAAGAACCCTTAATATGAGTTCCTTTTGGATGGAGCCTAATCTTTTGAATCCTATTTTGCCAACTCATTTATAACCGTAATACAAATGACCGCCGTCGGTTTAACCTTGAAGCTATGCACTTAATAAAACTACTTTTCTTATTACACGAATGAGTGTCAAAGAATGCATCCGAAGATTTGGATTTAATAAGTTTCTTGTTCGTCTTCCACCGAATGTCAATGTCAGCGAATCTTCTTTTTTTCACTAAGTAGGTTTCAACGCCTACCCGTACAAAACCGGGCATTCAAAGTTGCTAATCTGTCCTTTCATGTACACTTGATGACCATGGGACATATCATTTTATCTCGTGTCTTGGTCCACTTTCTCCTACAGGATCAATTTTTTGGATCTCAAGGAACGTCTGACATTGGTAGTCACACTCTTATCAGCCACCGGTTTTTTAGGACTTGGAGGCACCGGGGGTGAATAAATAAATAATAAATATAAACTTGGAGGCACTGGGGGTGAATAATAAAAGTTTCCTGTTGCGGTGTTTAAAAAACCGAAGGCTTGAATTCTGTTTAGAAGGTACTGCTGTCTGCATTGCTTGTTCCATTAACAACGCCCTCGTACCATCTGGAGATCGACAGTGGATGATACTTTTTTATTTGCCTTATATGTTCTTGGGGGATGGAAAGAACCAGATCGGTCTTACAAATCATCTCGTCCATCATCAAAGCTCGAACTGCTGCTATCTATGACAGCGTTGTAATTTCGGATTTACTTTGTTCTCAGTATAAAAAACATTGGTCCTCGCCCGGCACTGAACTCAGGTCTCAGGGAACGGATTGGCTTAAAACTCTTGGAGTGTGACACGAGGGCTGCCCTTCGACTTTATCCTGCTACTGTTGCCGCCCCCACCTTGGATATTCTCCATCGTTGAGAGTGATACGCCGGGTACACAGAAGATCTCTGGCTTATTTTGCCACCACCAGAAACTAAATTTCGTCTAACGGAGGCTAAGTCATTTGTTCTATTTATATTTTCAGCTTTAGCATCGGTGGAATTTGTGGAATCCGTCCCTGTCACATCAAAGATCTTACTTCGAGTGCTACGTCCGAAGCCGCACAAAACTTGTTATACGCAATCCATCATCTTGTTTTGAGTTATGCCAGAAATAGTTAGTTTGACGTGAACCTTCACGTGTTAAACAAGCCTGATGGAGGTATTCGTCTAATCGCTGTCGGAAATTGCCGCATGACCTATGTCCATCTGATTGGGTCACAGTTGTCACCCGTCCAGATCAGTGTGACGAATGTTCGTAAGACAGCTGTCCGTGAAGTCAGATGCTTTTTCAGTTTTAATGACACCACCTAGGGAACGGTTCCTGTCAAAATGGACATCTCAAACGAGTTAACAACATTAGATGAGACTATATTTTGAATGCATACGCACGCCCTGCTGGAATCTAGTACTTATGGCATACGAACAGAAAGTCTCTTGTGTTCGGGGCCTCTTTTCTTCGCTTTGGAGATCGAAAAAGTCGCACACAATATGACTTAAAGATGACCATGGATATAGGATTTTGTTCATCTCCCGAAGACTGATCTTGGTTAATGCCCATGTTGAGTTTTTCTCCTAAGTAATTGTATCCACACCCCTTATGCTTATAGGAATTCAAAGATATTCTGAAGGAGCAAAATTTATTTTATTCTTTTAATTTCTGATTAGCTAGTACTTTCACCCCGCTTCTACAGATACCAACACCTGTAGCCGCATGACATCAACGTTAGTGGTGGCTACTTGATTAAAGATTTTTGTTGTTTGTTTCTTCAGTTTCTTCTCTTCTTTTTTAATAGAATTGCTTCATGTGATCTACCTGTCTCAGGTGGCACCCAGTGTCCGGGGGCAAGAAATAGAATTTCCTCCACTACACTGAAGAGTCTCTCACTACTGAAAGGAATCTCACGACTGAAGGGACGTCTTCCACCTGTTATGGATCGAACTGTCTCATAATAAACCATGTGGATAAGTTTATAAATAGGGCGATTTTTTGTTATGAAATTAAAAATTCATATTATTTAGGCAACTAGAAACATAATTGTTATATTTCCACTTAAAGCGATTTTTCGGATCAATCTTGTCCATCCTCCCCTGTTGCACGCCAAACTTCTCATATCATCCAGATCCTCCCCACTTACGAGCCTCTGATTGATTGCCTTGAGATCCTCATCCAGCTTCCCCAGTAGCGTAGTACGCAGACACCCCCGATATTTTTTCCAGTTGCAGCGAAATATTCATCCATTGCCAAATTTGCAGGTGATGTGGGTCCATCCGTAAGACGTGTCCAAACAGTCTCCATCGGGCCACCACCATATTCTAAGTCACATGTTCTTTAAAATTATTTAAAACTTCTAAAATTGTGGTTGTTAGATAAAAATACAATAAAAATTGAAAAATATAAAGTCAAATTTATTGAACCAAAAACACCGTCATGTCCAGAATGAAAAAATTCAGGTGATCCCGTACTCTCTCAGCAGTCTTTGCGTTCTCGGACTTGAAGGAAGTGCCGTCCAGGAAGAACTCCTTTGAATGGTTGTTGACTGATGGTTCCTTATGGATATAATTTAGGATCATATCTGGCGCCACAATAAATGGTGGACCACATGACGCACGATAACAATTGAAGCTCCCATGATCTTCCCAAAAGGGAAGAGAAGGAACAGAAGAATCAAACAAATAGTCTTCAATTCATGTAGCCACGTAGCACTACACTAACTTTGGCGCCACGTGGCAAAAAATCAAAAAAAATTTTGTAATGTAAAGTTTTGTTAATATTTAATTTTAAGATCAATAAAGTCAAAATTTTTATTTTTAATCCTTAGAATTTCTAAATAAATTATTTGTTTTTTGTTATGGCTCATGCAAGCAGACAGTTCATCCATCACCAGTCTCCTTTCTGAAGAGGAGACGCTGAGAAATAGCCAGGGACTCTTTTGCTTCTGTAAAATGTTACGAAACCCATCCAGAGAAAGGGTGGCTCACCAGAAGAATTCTGATATAACCAAATATATCCGAATAGAATTCCTCTGCAGACAAAATAGAAGGCATTTCCTGACAGCAATTAGGTCGTCGGCGAAACATTAAGGTAATTTTGGAAGATATTGGAGACTGGGATTACCCAATTAGTAGTTTTAACTTTTCTTTCTTGTTGGTCTTGAGGTTTAAATAAATAAAAAAATAAATGGTTACTTACTTTAATACCGTCTTCGAACAAGAAGGTCACTGAAAAGGTTAAGACTTATCAGAAAATATCCTGACAAATTAACTCACAAAGGGGATATGATGTGACCCTTATTTGGCACACTTGCAACTGCAAAAACAGTTATTGAATCATTCGTCTAAAAGAATCTCAAACTAGAAGGTTTATCATTAGTATTCCACGTGTGCCACTGTTAAAATATCTGAATTTCTCACCCCATCTACCGACAAGGCTTTGTCAAAACGGTCACTAAGGCTTTGTCTAATCTAATTTCCCTGCATAAGTTGAACAGCTTACAAGACTTGTTGAGGATATTCGACATCATCTTCCATTCCCATACTTTAAGAAGTAAGTCATGTTCACTGTTCCGAAATAATTATCCCAATCTTCTTGTTATTTTATATTTTTTGTGTCCCGGAAGACAATCCAGTGATGAAGAACTGATTACGACTTCACTGGTATACACAGAAGCATCGTAGATGCGTTGAACCTGCCACCGTATGGACAGCACGAGATTCGAACTGGGGACTTCCTTGTATTTGGTCCGGAACTTAATAGAAAACCGGATTTTTAAACTGAAAACACTGTGAACTACATTATTTTGTATTTTAGGATTTTGGTTAGTTTTTAATATTAAAAAAATTCTTCAAAGTTAAAGACTTAGAAATTGGACGCCTACAACAGATTCATGTACGGTTTATTAATACTAAGTTTGTTATTTCAGTAACCTTGGCTTCATTAACTTGTAGGAGACCAGCGGCTATTAATCAGGACGCAGCAAATGCCGGTCTTCCATAGATTGGTCAACTAAAAAAGCTAAATGTCAAACTTTAAATAAATATTTATGATAGTTATATTTGATTTTTGGCCCACAAGCTGACGATCTAGTCCGTTGGGTCGGCTCAATGATCCAAAGGGTCACCAAGGATCTACGTGAGATTGGATGGCTTCGCGATAATATTGTCAGAGGAAACGCTATGGCCATTCAAACTCCCTAAATAAAGTTCTCTTTTAACATTCTTTAATTATTTATAATTAAATAAAATAAATAAATTATATTTTGCGACAATTTTTCAACATGAATAAAAAGGGACGACACCACCTCAATCAACTTTGGTCCCTTTTTGGGGACTACGAAGACATTGCCAAAAGGAAATTGTCATTTTCTGTGACCATGAGAAAACTTTTGAAAGATTAGATCCAAAGGCGTCTTGCATGCATATTACTTTGATTCAGAATGTATGAGGCTTTCATGAAACCGATCTTTGCGTACAACTCTGAAACATGAGGAATCTTGAAAATCGACGGACAAAGGCTCGACTATTTTAATAAAAAGCAACTTAGGTTTTTCTTATGACTAAAGTAAGGAGCAAAACGTTGTAAAAAGATGCTACCCTAGATTCCTGAGCACCATGATCATGAAGACGCAATAGAAACTATTTGATCACCTCATAAGAATGGTTCGAGATACGCCAGCGAACATCATCATGGAAGAATTCTTTGAAACATCTCGGAAAAAGTTCAGAGGCTGTGCGCGAATAACGCTTCCGTAGACCTTAATGGAGGTTGAAGACCAGTAATGAAGCACGGTGAAGACCTAAGTAGTCTGAGGAGTCTGGCATCTATAATATTTTCGACATTAAACAACATTAAAAACCTTGTTAATTTAATATTTTTCGTTGTGTGTTTTGAAATTTTTACGTTGGGGTTTCTTTCTGTTACCCATTCTTTTGTGGAAGGAATTCACTTCACTACTAACCACTTTTAACAAAATACAGGATACTCGGAGTTCGAATTGTCCAATTGAGGGAAGTAAGGGACCGTCTGAGTATCTCGTTTTTTTCTTCCCCTCTTTGAAACCTCTTTCGTCGTTAATGGAGGTTTCAGTAAAATCTACGATACTGGCTGCATACACGACTGGACATTTTCTTCCATTGGGACGGTCTGTAGACAACTGAAATCTCAAATGGATAAAATCGAAGTTCTACAAATCATCCTATTCGGAACGTTCGTCAAGAGTAAATGTCCTAACCTTCCGAATCAATAGAAACGATAGAGTTCTAGTCGTCTATTTCCAGTTTTATTCTGAACTCGATAAAGACTGTAGCAGATTCCATAAAAGTTAATTCTAATTAAAAAAAAAACAAAGATATTTTTGGGATCCAGCCAACTGAATGAGTCACGATTGAGAGTCGAATTCTTGTACTCGAGGTATTCTTCAAATTGATTATGATAAATTCATCAAGCAGGATTGACGAAACGAGTCATCACTGGTTTTTCAAAATAGCTTATAAGTCGTTGTTTAAGGAATATGCTCTCTGCCCACTGATTTACGGAAGTGAGGACGAAACCGCTGAGTAATCAGTAAAAGTCCTCGTTTGAGAGCTAAGAATGTCACCACAGTTGGAAATAACGCAAATGAAGAATTGATTGCTCAGTTTTATAATAAATTACTGATGTTTCTCATTATTAATCACATCGAATGTGTCGAATTATTCGAGTTTTTTTTATCGACGAATTTCTTGGTATTAAAATTGATGTATAAAAAAGCACGAAAACATAATTTAAATACTTGCCTACACACAATCCAAAGAAATGCTTATCCAGTCTTCTAGTTAGAAAAAGCAAATCGTCGACCATTGTTGGCTGGGAATATAATTCTGAAGTTTAAAATGAAGTTAATGTTAGAAAATTAAAGCCAAAATAATTTCGTTTAATTATTAAGTTCTTCTATTCTTTTTCAGACAAAAGATGAATTTTTCCACACATTTGGGGCCAATTTAAGCCAAAAAATCCAAACTTGTAGTAATAAATCAGATAACCAGTATTATGATCTGATTTGTCTAAAAGGGAAGGCTTGTCTATCAAATCCTCGTTGATTTCAGTAACGATTCTCTCACTGGGGAGTAAACACTACTAGCCTCCTTTGTACTTTCCACGGTTATACATGTCTCTATTGAGCTTATTTTAGTATTAACTACTTTCTCAGACAGAGTTTCCAACCTCCAGGCTATTCGACGTAGACAATCTCGCCCAAACTTTTTAAATATCAAATATTTAATGTCGTATGTCATAGCGTCTGGGCTGTTGATACTGTCCAGGTTGATAAGAAAAATTTATCACTTGAAAACATTAACAGCCACTTATCACTTTAAAACACTGCTTCGAAAGATCGGTCCTTTTTTCCCTTAAAAAACAAAAAAAATTATTTTCAGTCAATAAAGCGATTAAGAGTGAAAATTCAGGGAGCTCCAGGTCTCGTCACCAGGAACCGAAATTGTTTCTCGGTGGAATGAATAGATTGATTCTCTTGAATATCGGCCATGCAATAGGCGCATCCTGGGTAAGATGGATCCAATGACGCCACTAAAAGGAAGGAAGAAAAATCTTCAATCAATTAGCCACAGTTTCAACGTATGGCGCCACGCGACTGAAGTTATCATATCTCATCGTTCCTTCCTTAAAAATTAATCGTATTAGTTTCGAAGTGAATTCGTTTTGGGTCCAAAAATACGAGTTTTTAAGTTAATCTTTTTTATCAATGTTTCTTTGCTTCTTTTTATTTTATTCGTTCAGACCATATTTGCAGACAAATATACCCGTATAGTGCCAAGGTGAATGCTCCAGGCTTTTTTATATTTATTATTGCACATTTCCTGTTAACACACTAGACCCAACCACTATGGATCTTAAGGAGGAGGTGAGTAGACAACACAACTCCCGACCGAATTTCACATGTAGTGAATAGAGCCTCTCTTAATTCACAATCGAACATGGACGCGGTAGCCACTAAGTACATGTCTGGTCATACAGTCAATGCCATTTTACTTACAGGGCAAGAAGTCTATTTGGAATAAATTCCGCATTTAGTTGAGTCTTACATAGAAGTGGTCCATATTGCGTCAATTATTCGGGTTTGGGGGAATAAACCTAAAAAGGAGTTTAACTCTCAGTAATATCAAAGTATTTATATCCGTTTTGTCTTCTAGTCGCCTACCAAATCTTTTTACGAGAATTGGTTACTGATTTGAGAAAATTAGTTTCCAAAACGATTTCTTCCTAGACCCCGCTTACAGATTCACTATTTTCAGCTGATGGACAAAACTATTTTATGTCATCATGAACATAAGGTTATTTGTAATAAAACAAACCTCCTCATAAATTGACGAGTACCGTTCGAATTGGGCATTGATGAGTCTGCTCAACAATTCAAGCAGAGAACAAAGAGCAGCGGCGACATACTTGTTCTTGTAACCTATCAAAATTATCTTTGTTATAATGCATATGAAAACTGACGGACTAGACAAACCGAGTGAACTACATAAGCAAACAAAGGCCACGCAGACACTCGATAGCGATGATCGACAGAATCTAACGCACAAACATATAAGTGATTCCTCATGAGAATACAAAAACACTTGTAAATCAAATTTAGTTCCTTATCATCCTGGTAGTTCCGTTTAGTTCTACGTTGAATCTAGGATAGAATACCGTCAACCTCAACAAAGCTTCTGTCCTCATTCGACGTGAATCTGGTCATCAACTTGGTGGACATCCAAGTAACGGATAATGTGATCTGTCGGAGACTTTGGATTATCTATCTTTGGAAACCACGTACATTTACAAGTTAAAAAATAAGAACTGTGTTACTAAACTTATTTCGTGCACTCCACAAGACTCGGTCATCAAGGATCTGATGTACCTAGAACAATTCATCAACCCCTTTACATGATTTTACAAGCTCAACAAATTGAAAACATCTCAACATTTCTATGGGTACCAATGTTGACACCAGTTTCATGCAATCGGCGTTTAACCAAAATTGAGATTATACCCAAACAGATTGTTCGAATCCATTTAGAGCCATAAGTGATGCATTCTTTCTTATAGTCTTCTCTACATCTACTTTTCACTATGTTTGTATCGCTCTGTTACTAGTGAGAAGCAACATACTTCAATTATAGATAGAATTATTTATTAATTTATTTTATTTGTTTTTAAAAATATTTTTACAATATGGCGAACCTATTAATACATTATTGCTTCATCTGGCGTGTAATTTTATACGTTGTTGTGGTTGTTTGTTGTTGCATTTAATCGTCTTTTATCTGTGTATTGTGACATATTTTCCTTCAATTATATTAATGGATGATCAAAGTGTTGAAGGTAGTTAACAAAATGTCTAATATATATATTTTGGTAACCTATTAATATGGATTGTTCTCACTATTTGATTTTTCTATATTTGTTGCTCAATTTTTTATCAGTATTTTGAAATTTTATTGTAATTTTTTATTTGTTCCTTCATGGATTTCATGGATTTTAACATCTTGACATATTCTGTAAATTTCACGTGCTTGAATTTATTCCCATTGTCTGAATATAAATGGAATTTACATGAACCATTACAAATAAAACAGTCCCATTGTCTGATTATAAATGGAATTACTGAACCATAACAATAAAACACTTCCATTCTCTAAATAAATGGAATATACGTGGATCATTAGAATATTGTCTGGCTCATTTAACGAACCGTCTGTAATGCTACTGGACTTTTTTCCTTGTTTATTTTGATTCAGTGTAAATAACTTCCACCTTCAATAAAAAAAACAAATGATAACATTTCGACGTGCTTTGTCTATTGGTGAATGTGAGTTATATGATGAACTTTGAGCATAGAACTGAATTTTATTAAAAATTATTTTATTAGAAATTTCAGAAATAAATGAACTAAGTGATTTCTCCTTAGACTTATTCTCCTCCTCTTTCCCCTGGACTCATTTATTTTGATCGTCATTTTTCATATTCGGCTTTGGTTAATAGTATTCTTTAGAATCCGTGAACTATCTTTGTTGATGAAACTGTTTCATTAGGCTATGAGTTTTCTTGGAATTTTCCAAGAAAGTCATTCCATAATTTTTGGTCCAAATTTTAGTAAATTGTGATGACGTTTGTAGAATTTATATTTTAACATTGTCAACATTCTCCACCAATATGAGGCATGTGGGTCTGTAAGAGAATGAATAAACCAGGCTTCAGGATCGGTAGTATATCGGACAACTGTACATAACAAATAATAAATTATAGCAAAAAAACGAAAAATTATTAACTTCAGAAATGTTTCTTTTTGTGTGATGTTCATATCATTGGAATAATAAAGATGACCTGGCTTTCATCAACATATTTAGCATTGGCCGCGTTACACTGGAGAAGTCACTGAATCTAAGATGAGTCGTAGCTTTTGAGTGTAATCAGAAGTTAGCTTTTACGAAAAAAAGATTTCCATTTTATTCCTCTAAGTGCACCTATCAAACAACACTTGGTATGTTATTTCTTGGTTTTCATATCACTTTCCGCGTCATATAGCTACCGTATTCAGACAATGTCGGATGAACAAAGGCGATTTAGCCGGAATAGAAAAATATGAGCCAGCATTTTCAGACGTGTAAATGTTGTTTTTAGTCGTTGTATTTTTCGAGCTTATGTAAGGATATAAAGTTTTTTCAGTTGATGATTTTGGGTTTCGATGGTTATGAGACTGATCTGTCTGAACATCCAGAGATTGAATTCGTTAAATAAATCCAGTATGCACTTGATATAAGTCCTTCGGATTATGGCAAAAATATAAATTTCAAGACATTAAAAGAATAGACATTTCCTCATTAATTTTGTTCAGTTAATTTTTTACATAATTTTAATTTAATTTATTGAAATAAATACAATAAAGTCCCACTTTTTGGGCAACCCTTAAATTGCCAATTCTCAAATTTATTTATGCTAAAAGTTCACGTCAGGATTCAAAAAGCAATTTTCCTTAGAAATTGCCCAATTCTCAAATTGGCCACACATTATTAAAAAACATAAAATTTATTTTACTAATCTTTTTCAATTATTTTATTAAAAATCAAAATTTCAGACTAAAAATTTTACTACGTGTTCGAAAGCTTCTCGTCAAAGCTTAATTGTTTTCAAAAACACTAAATTTTTAGGTATCAAAAATAGAAATACTACACCGTGCCAAAAAATCACTCACAGATTTTCTATTTTATTTAATATTATAATTTCAAGAAAAATATAAATAATATTCCTTAATTCCCGATAGTCCATATTAAAAACATCTAAAAATTATATTCCTTTTACAATGACATGCAATTCGTTAAAATTTCCTGAACTTGATACTAAGCTTGGTTTTTGAATGCATGAATTACATAGGGAACTGATAACTGACTAACAATCTGACCTAGAAGGATTTGTATATCACTGACGAATTTCCAAACATTTAAAAAAGACGAAATTTAAAATATGGACGAATAGGACTTTATTATATACTGATTCCGTCCAGAGTATATGAAAAAACACGAATTGGTGGATATAAAAATTTTAAAGATTGGGTTTCAATTATGTTATGTACAAAAATAACTGGAACCCATAAATTAAAACCAGTTATGATTTCAAAATCCAAAACACCCAGGTGTTTCAAAATCTCAAATTGGCAGCAAATAGTTCAGGAACAATTTTGGGCCAATTTAAGGGACTTTACTGTAACAATTTTTAACATTTTCATCTTTTAAGTTTCTACCCTTTTCGAGTATGTTATTTAATAAGGAAAAACTAGTTACTGCCAAAATAGTGTTCAAGACACTTCCACAAGTCTGAAAAAATTTTTGACAAAACTTGTTAATTTCTAATTTTTGATATCTCTTGATGCATTTTACTTGTTTTTTTTCAAGATAAAAATTGATGTCACACTCATCCTGTTCAAATTAGATTGAATCTATAACTTTTATTGCATCTATAATGGTAAACAATATTTTGCAGTTTCATATTTCCAGAATAATTTAATGGTAGTCAGATGTCAAATTATCAAATTTTTCTTTAAATTATCTGATTGTATTTAAACTTTAGCAATTTACTCAGTCTTTAGAGTTTTTCACATTATAGAGGTGTTTTGATCGGATTTTTGGATCGTTGATAAAAAAGTCAGAAGAGATGATAAAAATTCAAATATTAGTAATGCTAACATATCAGAAGTGCTTAATGTTACAAATAAAAATCTTGAGAATTTCATATGGAAATATAATTTCTGGCTTAAAATGTGCTTTTATGTTTAGGGTGAGCCGACGATTTACAGGGAATTTGTTTTTAGCTTTAAGAACCCAGAAAATAGGCAAAAATGAGGTCGCTTCCGAAGCATATTTAAATCAAGTGATTTTAGTGTTTATTGTGATCTGTGGAGTTCTTGGAGATTTCACATCTTCATTAGCTAGAAACCTTGTGGATTTTATTGATTTTGTTTCTTCCCAAAGTGGTTACTGGTCGAGTGATTAAAGTTGTCAACATCTCCTTCTAGCACAGTCTTCCTTCTTTTGAGGATGCGAAAGGCATGGTACTAAAGAAAAAACGTAAGCTTATATCTTGAACGGGTTGAGGTTTAAATAGTTCGAATCTCGTGCAACATAATACAAAGAACTTAGATGAGCACCTATCAGACCTTCAAAAGCCTGTTGTTAGCTAATGTGACTAAATAATCCTGCTAATAATGCAATTAAAAATGTTCCAGTTATCATAATTTTCGCAAGTTACTTCTACTGACGACTACTCGACGTCAGCATTGTCTCTTAAAACATAAAGTCCATTTCGTGCGATACAACTTTGTATTTTGCCATATATTTCGTCCTGTAGCGGATATTTTCTGCTTTTGGAATTTCCACCATGACGCACAACTACTTCATCACCAATGGGCCAAATCTTCTTTGTCAAATTTCCATCTTCTCGTAACCTGGCATAAGGACACTTGGATACGATATCAAAACCTCTGTCTTCGTTAGTGGTAAATTTTAATTCTCATAAACTATAGAGCCTGTCTCGTCCGGAATAATTTGATTTTTGTTCAGTCTATATCTCTTAGTTGATATGGGAACCTGATCAACTTTATCTTCAATAGGGAAGTATCGCATTTTACTTAGCACTATGTACAACAGATGCAGACTCACGTTAATAAATATTTTAAAATAATACAGGGTTTTCCGATTTATTTAATAACTGTCATAAAGATTAATAACTTTGTCATAAAATTTAATAACTTTGTCAAAATATCTAATAACTTTGTCATAAAGTTTAATAACTTTGTCATAAAGTTTAATAACTTTGTCAAAATGTTTAATAATTTGTCAAAATATTTAATAACTTTGTCAAAATGTTTAATAACTGAGTAAATAAAATATTGATATAAAGAAATGAGTAAATAAAATATTGATATAAAGAAATATATAAAAATACAAAATCAACAGTTCCCCACTAGAGTGAAACGTGTATAATAAATTTTATTATTTATGGTTGACTATTTTAAAATATAAATTTTTCTAAAAAATGCAGAAAGTGAATCACAAAATATAATTCAAGCACAACAGGTGAAATCTTATCCAAAGGGTATTTATTCTGAACAGGAAACAATAGATGAAGATGGAAATACAAAAATAATTTGCAGAAAATGAGAAATTAAATAAGATAGAGATATTCACTGCAAATTTTGTTGAAAATATAGAATATGTAATAAAAGGACAAAAATAAATGCACTTTTGATATAAATATTAAAATAATGAATCAACTTTCTGTCGTTTAGTGGGAATCACATCTCAACAAGAGTTGAAACAAGTCGAAGTTGAAGGGTCATAAAAACATGACTTGAATGAATTGCCATCTATCCATTAACTCAATTAGCATTAAGCAACTGTATTAACATGAAATGGTCTTGATCAAATTATACAAACATTACTAAAAATTTGGTTCAAAAATATGGAATGACTTTCTTGGAAAATTCCAAGAAACTCACAGCCTAATGAAACAGTTTCATCAAAGATAGTTCACGGATTCTAAAGAATACTATGAACCAAAGCCGAATATGAAAAATGACGATCAAAATAAATGAGTCCGGGGGAAAGAGGAGGAGAATAAGTCTAAGAAAAAAATCACTTAGTTCATTTATTTCTGAAATTTCTATATAAAAATTTTTAATAAAATTCAGTTCTCTGCTCATAAACCATCATATAGCTTACATTCACCAATAGACAAAGCACGTCGAAATGTTATCATTTGTTTTTTTATTGTAGGTGGAGGTTATTTACACTGAATCTAAATAAACAAGGAAAAAAGTCAGTAACATTACAGACGGTTTGTTAAATGAGCCAGACAATATTCTAATGATCCACGTATTTCCATTTAATTAGAGAATGGGAGTGTTTTAGTTGTTATGGTTCATGTAAATTCCATTTATAATTAGACAATGGGACTGTTTTATTTGTAATGGTTCATGTAAATTCCATTTATAATCAGACAATGGGAATAAATTCAAGCACCGTGAAATTTACAAAATATGTCAAGATATTAAAATTGAACAAATCCATGAAGGAACAAATAAAAAATTACAATAAAATTTCAAAATACTGATAAAAAATTGAGCAACAAATATAGAAAAATCAAATAGTGGAGAACAATCCATATTTATAGGTTACCAAAATATATATGTATATTAGACATTTTGTTAACTACCTTCAACACTACTTGATCATCCATTAATATAATTGAAAAAATATGTCAAATACACAAAAGACGATAAAATGCAACAACAAACAAAGCAACCACAACAACGTATAAAATTACACGCCAGATGATGCAATAATGATCAATAGGTTCGCCATATTGTATAAATATTTTTAAAAACAAATAAAATAAATTTATTAATAATTCTATCTATAATTGAAGTATGTTGCTTCTCACTAGTAACAGAGCAATACAAACATAGTGAAATGTTGATGTAGAGAAGACTATAAGAAAGAATGCATCACTTATGGCTCTAGGATTCGAACAATCTGTTTGGGTATAATCTCAATTTAGTTAAACGCCGATTGCATGAATCTGGTGTCAACATTGGTTTCCCATCGAATGTTGAGATGATTTCAATTTGTTGAGCTTGTAAAATCATGTAAAGGTGATGAATTGTTCTAGGTACAATCATATCCTGATGACGAGTCTTCAAGAGGGGTGGAAAATAGTTGCGGCCAATGATCCCTTGGCAGCTTCCTAAATTGCAACCTTTTTAGGAGAGAGTAGCAGGAAACGTTCGGAAGTTATTGGCTGAGTTTTCTTTGTTCGATTTCAGCATTCGGATTTCAAGCAATATCATGTCCTCTATTCCAATATTTATATAAGTCTTCCACAAACGTCCGCTGTTATTAAATAAGATTTATGCTCTACCTGCTTACTCTAAAAATGCTTGAGTCATATATGCTCGTAGAGTTTATCCACTTTGATTGTGTATTGATGGTGTTAGAGTTCGCTCATAAAACTTCTGTTTACTCTAGAATTGTGAATTCATGCTAATTTTTTGGCAAGCAGATCTTAGTCTTCTTAATTTTATATTGACGACAATGTGTAGATATTGCAGTTAACGACCTCATTATACCTTCCAAGTAGTCGCCGTTTTTCGCAGTACCACAACTTACAGCCAATCATTCCTGCAGAATTACAGAGAACATATGCTTTATAAAATATCAAAATTTATAGATATATTAAATATCCAATGAAAAATTTATGAATTTTCAAATTTATGATTCATCCAGAAGGCCACAGAAAGAATACAAATTAACCTGGACAAGCTTAATGCCTGGATAATGGAAAACCGGCTCTTGGTGGATGCAGAAAAGTCGTCTACGTTACTATTTACCTCGGACAAAAGATTGGGAAGGAAGACAGTCACCTTGAATTCAAACAAGGTCGGCATCCCTTTCTCACAGATGTCAAAGGATCTTGGGTGTGACAAATTGATATACATCTCTGTTTAACACCTCACGTAGAAAACATTCTATTGAAATGCGAGAAGATAACTGAACGTATTGGAAAGTTTATCGGGAATATGGAAGAGTGGTACTTACCCAGTCTTAATGAACGTATACAAACAATACATCGAGCTATGTTTCTCATATCCTTGCGCTCGTGGAAACCGTCTATATCTTAGACAAATATGAGGAAAATTGAAAATGCAAAAGAAGGATTACAGAGTAACGGAGCGTTGGATTTGTAAAGATCATCGACCCGGACCTACGCCTCTGGAAACCCTTATGAGACTAGATTCCAGATCACGAGAAGTTGGCCCTGAAAATTCAGGCAGCTGTCCTGTACGTTCATGCGCGGGCACGAAAGAAGAACACCGGCAAAGATGAGGTCTCTGTTAGAATGCATCGGGATCACGTGATAATTAGTTTTGTTTTACCGTGGTTTTAGGTTATAAATAAAAAAATAAAATTTGCAAACAGCAATTAATTTATCGGCGAATTTACCGTACTTGTCGGGCACAAGGTTCTTCGATTTCCTCAGCGAGGATTAGGAGTAGCCAATCCGATCTTTGGGAGCGAAGACTATGCGACCAATAAATAACCACCATCATCTAGTCCAACTTCCCGAGGTCGTTGAACAGGTTAACAGGAAAATAATGTGGTTACTTAGTTGCCAGATTAAAACTTGATGCAATTTTTTCGACGTGAAGGTGAACCAGTTAGAAAATTGGGAGCGATCAGCATTTGCAGCGTCGTATTTATTAGCTGCTGGCCTCCTAAATGTTAGTGAGGCCGGGGTTACTTAACTAACTAAATATCAGCGGATTAATTAATATGACTGTGACATATCATTATAATTAAAAAAATCCCAATTTTAAAAAATCGCTCTCAGAAAGAAAAAAATAATCCCTTATCCAATAAAATTTGACCTTAAGTACGAATCCACCTTGTTGAGAAAACTGTCTAACACCACCAATATCCATCCATTCGGTCAAGCAAATTAGCTTCATATACAGGCCGAGCACATCAGTAATATTTTTTTCGACATTTCATTCAATTCCAGCGGCTTTTAAGAAGGAATTATCTCCATCATCACAATCGTTGTGTTTTCTTCTTCGAGAGAATATTTATAGGTTGTCTATAAATAGCAGGTTGTTTAGTTGCATAACTACAAGATCCTTGGTTGTGATTGTCAATTATAATCGCTTAATTTTCAATCTAGTGAATAGTTTTTTTGCAAAGTGAAAGTTACCCTAACCACATTCATATTGAACACTTCACAGGCTATTTAAAATTGCTACATCTTTGAAAGTGCCAGACCTCCAAATGAGCAATTCTATTTATAATCAGAAGGGCAACTGACTATTAGATCAAAATGTGAGGAATTAAAGATTCGTTATAGAATGATCATTGTCCAGTCTTGAATTCAGATATCTCAGAATTGTTTGATGTCCCATTTTTATTTCGGTCTAAATCTCAACTTTTAATCTCACATGTTGTCAATTTTTCAAAGATTCAAAAACTTCTGAGTCTTAAATGGAGCCAATCGAAAATTATCAAATTCAACAAATTCACACCGTCCAACCACCTCCACTGGGAAACCATCATTCTCTTACTAGAAGATCACCTGAATATCTACAGTGACTTGCATACGTCATCGTGGGTTGGATAAATTGTTCATAAAATTCTCAGTTTTGTTATTAAGTTTTTTTGATATCATTTTAGGATTCTAATTTTCTTCAGAGCAAAATTACCTTGTACCAAACATTTCTGATAAAAGAGAGCCCCAGATTAAAAGTTATCTCAAGAATTTTCGATATTTTGTTAATTGGAATAGCCCCGTTCTTCATTTCGTAACATTCTGATTTTTTCTAACCTTTACATGGAAAAAGAGTTGTCGGTCATATAGTGAAGTTAAGCACAATAGATTCCAGTTACACGGGATATCCAGCGGTTCAAGTCTTCACACTATATATTCGTTTATTGACCTGTGCATAATAGGAAGAAAAGTAGTGAAATCCTTTAAGGTCATTCTTCTTTCTCCATCTGAGCTAGTAGTTCATTCAAACATTGAACTGTAAGCAGATCATGTTAGTCAGAAGTGTCCGAGGGATACATATGTAAGAGCCCTGACCCACACATTGTGCCTTTTTATCTATGGTGGGAAAATGTATTCGATGTTGATCCTACAAAAAATTACAGTAGAAGTATGTGAAGCTAGTAGAAGCTGAGTAACAAGCAGCGTGGAGTCATTCATATATGGGAATAGAGATTTACTACTGATAAAAATAAACAGAGAGGGATGTTGTTAATAGATATTTCAGGGAGAACAGCAGAAATCAACAAAAGAGCATGAGAACAGGCATCATTTGAAATAGCTTGATTTGGAAGGATTTATCCGAGTGCAGAGAAATGGACATCACTTTGCAGTCAGAGTTCGTCATCTACACCAATGGTGGAATCGTTTAAATATTCGATGTTCAGTGGCGCCCTCAACGAATAGTTAAAATATTTTAATTTATTAAAATAAATTAAACGAATAGTTAAAATATTTTAATTTATTAAAATTAATTTATTAAAATAAATTAAAATATTTCGTTTTTTAATGTTTTTGTGTTGGTTACTAATTTGACTTTTTAAATGGTTGGAAAAGAAATTTTTAGCGAAAGGAGACACGAAAGTATCTTGGGAGATATTTTTATAATGGTTTTCCCAACAAACGGAGAACTGATTAACATACTATAAGATGTAAATTTTTACATCAATATAGACAAATTCAAAACTTCCGTGGTGGATGAGAACAACGAGACAATAAAATTTGAATACGATTAGTGACCCTGCCCCACCCGACGATAGGAGATGTATTTACGAATCTTTATTTAGACTGACTTCTTTGAAAAGGTGAAGGTCTATATGGGAAGCAGGAGACCAACAAACACGAATGCTCAATCATTGTGTACAACGGACATAAGAGGCTTATTTTCGGGTCTCAGATTATTACCACCATAATCAACCAGATAATATCATCCACACTGGTGAAGTCAGAAAACCGAAATACTACTATCAATGTGAATTTTGAAACTGGAACCGATGTTATGGAGTTGATGAGAATGAAATCGTTCTGGATAATCTTTTTGCATTTTTTAATTCCAACATGTCTTCGAGTTTATTAAAAAATTACCCAGTTGCAAGTGAAGTTACAAGATATTGTTCACTTTGTCAACGTGTTCATGTAGATCAGTTACTCAGCGATTATTCTCACATAGAAAACCGAGGCATAAAATTTTATCAAGGCAAGGTATTGAAAAACGTAATAATCAAGTTAAAGAGACTAATTTATTCAGTATTATTGAGGTACGGAAACCATCCAGTCTTTAATTCTTATGTCATTTTCCAAAGACCCATCAAGATCTCCGCCAAGGAGAAAAGGGCATACAGAGTGACGGAAGAATGGTTTTTCCAAATTAAATGCCTAGCACAGACGCTGTAATGCGGATAAACGACAGTTCTCTGTCCAGTACGTGTTCGCGTGGGTTCAAAAGAGATTACCACTTTTTGATTTTATTTGCAGAGAGATCACTTTCTCAGCCATCCTCTTTTTTACATAGATTGCTTTTTTCTTTCCACTACGTGATGCTTTGCAGAATTATCTCGTCATACTAAAATTCCCACCTAACAAAATAGAGTCTCCGTGACAAATTCTTTACATCTACGTTTGGTAAAACCAGATAGATACAAGGTAATGGTGTCAGGGGTCTGAAGAACAAGCCCGCGTTAACAAACCATAACAATAATTGTTCTGAAATTGCACTTTCCTAAGAGTCATATCAGCTATCGCTCCCCTTAGGCAGAACACACACTTTATTTAAGCAAAGAACAGTTATCATAGCTAATCGATGATGGAGAATCAATAAATGCTCTTCACTTTTTCTTGGTGGAAGCCCTTCATAGACGATCCGGTTCCGCAGTGAAATGTTTACTAATGACGGCATCACTCGACAAACCAGACCACATTGAAGCGTGGAACATTCAACCGAAGGTACAGCATCGAGATCGAACTAGCCGACCTTAAGGCTTCTTCCCGGCAACCTTCACGGTGCCACCCGATAAAATCACTTAATAAAATTAACAAAAATGGACTGTTTGATGAATGAGTTGATATCAGAAAAGCAATTGATTATGTGGATCATAATATTCTAAGGGAGGTAAAGAATTCATAATTAGATTGCTATTATAAGATCTTTTATTTAACGTTGGAAGACAAACTTAACTTAAATAAAAAAAGTTACATTAGTTTTTTAAAAGTTATTCGGCTGAGAGCAGTCTTTCACTAATGGTTTTTGAGTTCTTTTTAAAAATACCCAAAATTTCAATCTAAATGAAATCAATCGATATCATCATTTTCGACTAATTTTCTTTTTTTATACGATCTGAGGCATGATGTGCAAAGTGGGGAGGACGATCGAGCAACTCTGTACAGATATGATCGCAAATAGCGTGGTACAATACACGCCCAGTTAACACGATCCACAAGATTAATCTCTTAGACCGTTTTTGGTGTTACGTTCCTGTTAACAATCGGATTCATACTAATGGGACTGGAAGTAAATAACATAAGACAAAGATGAATTTAGATAACCATTCAATGCACGGAACTAATGTTTACCAAGAACCACTCACCTATAGTATACTTAAAAATTATTAACTTGAAGATCTCTTCAAAAAAGTAGTAGTGAATTATTCTAACAAAATAAAGACATGCTCTTTCGTTAAACAAAACAGTTCAAAATATCAATTATGTTTTCTGAATTTCTTCCTAGATTCATGGATTCAATTTCTTTTCTCCACGCCTTAATGTCATCTTGAATATGTGTACGGATTATCCAGAATTCATACTTTTTTGATTACGATATCCACAGTGGACAATATATCCTCGTTTTTCTCCTGATATCTTTGATTTCCTTTCTGTTCTGTAAGTTCTGTTATTTGTTCAAGCTGATTCTTAGGGTGTGCGATCACTTAGTTCTTCTACTTTCTTATTATTAGGCCCTTCAGAAAAGATCGTATTATTTATTTATTAATCCCAGGCTAGCAATCTTTGGTAAATAAAGCAAAAATAGTTACAACTAATTAATCTAAAAAGGAACCCAAGAGAGGACGTCTGCTTGTGTTTCACAAATCCATTTTCCACTAGTCCATTACAGACTTCCGCTTCAGAAGAGAGGAGGAAAAGTAAGACGCCCTCTCATTTTTGTCGTACGTCCTACCGTTATGAACATCACTTCATTCTTGAACGAAAGGTAAGCTTTTGGAACACTTCCATAAGAAATTCAAAGAAACATGACCTTAATTGGCTTGTACGAGGTTCTCATTATGATAGTTTATGTTGAGTTAGGAGATTCATAATTCTGTACTATGAAACTTTAACTGTTTCCATGAGTACATTACGAGGTTTATTCCGAAGACTGAAAAAGGTAAGGATCTGATCTTTTAAAGGTAGGCCCTTAAATATGAGAAAACCTGAAAAGAAAAAATGTAAAATTATTCAAATGACTAGCAACTCGAAGATTGTGACATTACCTCTAACCACGTGTCACTATTGAAGCCAGAGTTTGACCGCCTACTGTTTCATTACAACTATTAGCTAAAAAAAGCAATTGCAACATACACAAATGACATTATCTAGACAGGAACAGACTATTATCATTTTAAAATATTGTGAAATTTTAAATAAAAATTAAATCCTGGTTCTACTTTGAGACTGTGGAGTCTATTATAAAAAAGATCATATTTCACATATGATTCGTTCACTGAAATTAGGAACACTTCAATGATGAGTAGGGCGATTTTTGTCAATAAATTCAAAAATTTTAATGATTTATATTTTTTGAAAAAAACGTTTGTTTGATTGACGAAACTGATATCCTGGGACAGAAGTATGTAAATACAGTTATTGGTTTAATTTCTGATCACGAGAATATATTTTTAATATCTTGTCGTTAATTGTCTTCTGCGGATAACTCGTCGTTTGTCTGTCAGATAATTGACGATGTGCTAAGGGATTTTGCGATAGATCGGTATCGGATGTATATACATGTGGTAGTTGTCGCACAAGTATTGAAGGTTATATACACGAATTTGCATCATCAACATTTGTTTTTCATCTTCTTTATAAAATGAGAAGATATTTTAAGGATATGGATTTTTTAATTTCATAGATAAGGACAAACAGACATAAAACTTAATTCAATTATTTTTATTAATAAGACAAAAATCACCAGGTGAACTAATTAAAAGGAAAACGCCATCAGGTGATCCCGACTAAAACTTAATCCTATTAGCTACGCAGCACCGCATAGCGCCACGTGGAATATAAATAAATTATAAAAGTATTCATTAGTTAAATTTATAGTATAGTTTAATATTTTATGAGAATTCGAATATAAAAATCGATTAATCATTTTTCGCTAAAAAATAGTCCCCAATAGCGGCAATTCCTTCTCTTCAAACTTCCAATGGGGGTGTACGAGAAGATTATCGTCTAATATCGCAGGAATATAATAATTTATTCCGATTTTGTTCCATCCTGCTTTTGATAGACAGGATATCTCATAGGGAAGTTTTTTAATGCGGATTTTTCCAAGCAATAATCATTTAAGTTCGAATAATCTGCCGATACTTTGTAGAACGTTAATTATTTTGTTGTTATATAAAAGTAAATATTGCAAATTAGTCATTTTTCCAACAGAATTGGGGACACACTGAATGCAATTGTTGCTTTAATCAACAAATCGAACTCCCAATTGGGTAAGTGGTTGAGAAAAGTCAGTTAACTCGTTATTTGCTAAATGAACCGACGTCAGGTTTTTCAGAAGCACAAAGGTATTGAAGATTTTTGTGATTTGATTGCTGCTTAGATCAGCCGTTCCAGTGACCTCAAAAGGCCAGTCGTGTTTCGAAATCCTTTAAGTCATTGAAGTTCAAAGTAAGCTCTTTTAGTCAATGAAACTCGTGAATATTCGGATCCTATATCACTGCCTTCAAATTCATGCATGCTTGGTAAGTTGGGAGTAAATGCAGAACCTGAGCAGCAAAATCAAGCAGTTCTCTTCCAGTAATAAATAATGAGCGTTTCTGAGAATTGTAGCGTCAAGTCTGATGCACTATTAGGCCAAACTATAAATATTATCAAGAATGACAACAATTAATATTTGTAATATACTGTGAACAAAAGACAAAGCATGCAATTTCATATGTAATGCTTTCATAATCATATGGCCACAAAAAATGATTTCACTATGTCAGACTTATATATATATATATTAATCGATAGCATTAAGTTTTCATGAAAAATATTTTATTTTAATATAATTTATTTTATTTTAAAATAATGTGTATAAATTAAATTTTTTAAATAAATATTTATTTTCTAGTTCTAGTAAATTAATGAACAGACACGCAAAAGCCGGTTGTAAAGAGATTTCGAATCCACCAGACAAAATTACTCGACTCCAATTCAACCCTCAATATTCAAACATTCTAATGGTCTCCTCTTGGGACTCGTCTCTGCGGCTGTACGACGTTAACGCAAACAAAGAAACTTTCAAGCGTGACTTCCCTGTTCCTATACTGGACTGCTGCTACCAGGTAACTGCATATAGATTTTTCAGGACGGAAACACTGCTTGGGTATCCTGTCTTGATGGATCCGTCAGAAAAGTCGACCTTTATGAAAATTCAGGTATTTCTGACTAACATAGTCAAGAAATAATGTTTGAACAACTTCACTCTAAACCTGCCAGTCAGATCTGCTTTTCCGACGATTCCGGGGTAGTCATTTCCGCCAGTTGGGATCGATCCATGAAAATTTGGGATCCCAGGCTGGATGCTCCCATTCACGAGCTGTTACTTCCTGGAAAAGTATATTTTTTTCTTAACTAGGCATATTCGATGAGGACCAGCCAAAACAGACTGCTGGTTGCTTGTTCGGACCGTCACGTGGTTTTGTATGACGTTAGGAATCCATCTGTCCCTATTTTTAACAAGCAGTCCTCAGCTAACTCCAGTTCTCGTTGCGTAGGACTGTCTGTTGTGAACGCTGACGTTTATGCATTGGGGACAATCGAAGGGAGGATTCAGGTGGAGTTCCTCGACCGACCTGATGAATCAACACCCTCTCACTATTCGTTCAGATGTCATAGAATAATTCAGGAGGACACCGAACTGATATACCCAGTCAACACGATAGTATTTCACCCTCAACACAACTACTTATTAGTTTCCGCTGGATCTGATGGAGTGGCCACCCTTTGGGACGTTAAACACAGAAGGAAGTTGCATGAATTAGGCAGGTTGATAAATTATCGTATTGTAGATTTCCTGTCGGGATATCCAGTCTGTCTTTTAGTGGAGACTCCAGTTTACTTGCTGTTGGATGTTGCTACCAGTATGAGTTTGGGAATATTCAGAATCCTCCACCAACTCATATTTATGTGTGCAATTTTGTAGTTAAAAAATTAAAATTTAATTAGTTTTTGTATTATTTACTTTTTTCACGGTTTAGCTAAATTGTTTGTTTATTTTGTAACATTGCTTTTATTACTTGGTTTAATTAAATTGTAGTTAGGGAGGAGCATCAGGCCAAACTGAGGCCTCTATTAGAGCGTACTGGGGTCACATGAACAGTTAATTTGGTGTTACTGTGGCTTCAGATTTTATTATTTTCATTTCATTGGTATTTAAGTTCTGTGCAGAAGCCTCCCCAACTAATATTGCCCCATTTAACTTAATAAGGGCAAAGTTCTTGACTAATCATCGAGACACGTTCTGAGTAGGAAAATCCTTGATACAAATATTCCATCCCGTTTGAAAATATGGTTACTCACTGTCTTCCTTCCGTTCTTTTACTATATCAACCTCTTTATCGATAGCTTCGTCATATCTCTGGGCAAGCTTACCAACGAATAAGAATAAGCTTCTTAGCCGACGATATCATATTTTCCTAACGCCATCGAGACATAACCTTTGCTTCCTTAGTCCTGCAAAAAAATATTGACAAAATTTCTTATTGGATAGAACAAATCTCTTATTCCCTTCTAGCAAAAAGTCATAAATAACGCTTTTCATCACCAAGGTTATGTTCGTTTTAATGGGACCTTTAAGAGTTAATGAAGTGGTTTTAGTACTCTACGTGAAAATTTTCACAAACAATGAGGAATTTTTCATCTCAAGATGATGCTCTCTGTTCGACTTCGAGACGTATCTCTATGGCACAAAATGTCTACTTAGATTAATGATCGATGAAAACCTTTGTCCTTCTTATTTTGTGAGCATGAACGAGAAGACAGAATTGGGATACATCGAAAGCCAGAAGTTCTGAACAAAGGAGGTACCTGATGAACGTAGGACCTGGTTCGAATCTCGTCCAGCTCAAAATTGAATAAATTTAGATTTCTTGGGATTTCCTGTTTGTGTAGAAATAAGAAAAAAAAATAACCAGCGCTCATGGGATCTCCTGTTTGTGTAGAAATCCGATTCCCTAGAGACTCAAAAATTCCAGTGTTGCAGACGTAAGGAACTGGACATTTTAACAGTGAACAAACAAAAAATTCTCGTGTTGATGTATGTACTAGTAGTTTGAATTATCGGACTACAGATCAATTGTAATATAAGTCATTACATTTCAGTTTATTTTTTTCAAATAAAATATCTTTCATTGAAAAAAATTCACACACCGGCCGCCAAGAGACAGAAGACACGTGCGAAGGTGAATGATAACGAAACCAACGCCGCTCACGAGGAACTCCAAGCCTTGACGAGGTTGCACTTCCAATCTTTTGGAGATCACCTCTGGTAACAGTCCGGTCCCTGAAGTCTTAAACACGATTGGGACGATTCGGAAACGATTTATATTTTATCTGAAACATAAAAAATAGTACCACATCATGCTCAAGCTGCCAAGAAACAGTAGGCGTCATTCGCTAACCCATCAGGTGTTAGGGGGATCTAGGTTAATTTCGTAATTACTTATTTCGATGGATAAAAGCTCTTCTATTACTTCGACTTCACGAACTCGTCTACTTTCAAGCTTTTCATTCAGCTTTTTCCAATTCGGTTATGTTTTTTCGACATTTGTCGTGAATTTGGGAATTGGCCAATTTTGATTTGTACAAATCGACTTGTTGGAGTAATCAAAGACTAACCTTACACATATGCAAGTGCATTTTGTGTATGTTAAGAAGTTGGTCCTCCATAAGAAAGATATTGTCTTGTAAGACTTTCACCTCCAACACAAATAACTGAGTTTTTTTTCTAAATCAGAATGTTCTGGGTTTTCATTTTCAAATAAATTTTTGAACAAACAACTTAATTTGTCCATATAAATCAGAGTATTCTGTTACATTTTCTGAAATTTTGTCTTTTATGGAGATTTGTGTATTTCCTCCTATTGTTTGTGGAGCCATTTTCAACTACGTCACCATGAAATAAATAGAATGACTAAGGGCTGCAACATGTTGCCACTAAATTTTGCATATTTGTCAAGCATTCAGTTAACGAATTCATTAATGTTTGTAAGCATAAGTGTTATAATCAAAATAATTTTTTAAATTAAATTTATTAAAAACAGAATTTAAATTAAAATTTCAAAAAATAATTAAAATATGTTCTATTGCGGAAAATTTAATATCCACTTCACTCGGATCTTCCTTAAAAATTTCTTCAAGGTCGAGTCGTGAGTAAATACAGATTATCATTAATTTGGTTATAACTAAGGCAACAAGAAAATTGCAATTTTTATTTTAAAAATTGCAAATAAAAATTTTTTTTAATTGTAAATAATTGCAGTGTAGAAAAATTAACGAAATTATTTATTGTAATACGAAATTAAATATTCCTAAACATTTTCAGGTTTAATGTTTCGATCTTTAGTAATAATTTTCGTAAAAAGGGAACAAAATCCGAGGGGATCTCCCTTTCAACTGAGGCTGAGCTACCGCGACAATTTCGAAGGTATGAGTAAATTTCTGGCGAAAGATTTTTATTTGAGTAATCAAGAATACTTAGTATCCCAGATTTTTTAAGCTTTTTTGATATATAAATTTTATATTGCTACTAAAATAGCCTCCAGACATTCTATTCCACTCGTCACAAAATTTTTACAACTTCCTCAAGTAGGCCTCGGTATGCGCTTGGGATGCGATGCCGCTGTCCATTCAGTGAGGACATTATAAACCGCAGTATAGAAGATGCCCGGGGACATGTTCTGGTCAAACTGGACATCAAGAACGCATTCAATAGTTTAAGGAGGACAATATCCTGGAGGTGTGTTAAGAGATGCCCTAATATTTTCGAATTTGTGAATCAGTCATACAGCCTATCTTCAACCTTACTTTTCGGGGACTACCTAATCCATTCGTATTCTGGATTGCAACAGGGAGATCCCCTTGGATTCTTATTGTTTTGTCTTGCAAAAGAGAAAATCACCAAACTTCCGTGCTCGCCCTCAACCTATGGTATCTGGATGATGCGGTCCTCGGAGGACCCCGGATACTGTTTTTCGGAATTTGGAAGTGATATTTTCAGCACTGTTGAAAGCAGGACTGGAATTAAATTACACGAAATGCGAAATCTACAATTGTGGACTTTCAGAAGAGAAGTATTCAAAAGCTTTGTCATGTTTCGGAAATTTACTCCCTGGAAGTATTTCTACACCCGATGAAGAACTTATATTCCTCGGATCCCCAATCACCATAAATGCAATGGGAAGAGCTATACGTGAAAAACGACTGTTACTCGGAGAAACTCTTGACCGCTTGTGTCTACTTGACATGCATACAGCATTATTCCTCCTGAAAACAGTTCAACGTACAGAGGTTTGCACAAGTCCTGAGGACTGCTCCCTATTTCACCCTGTATGACCAACTCGCACAGATTAACGAGATTTTCCGTACTACAGCAGAATGTATCTTTCAACGTCCGGTTCGAGGATTACTCATGGAAGCAAGCCACGCTGCCAGTGAGACTCGGAGGACTTGGAATTCAAACCTCTGTGGACCTTTCTCTCCCTTCATAACTATCATCGCTAGTGGCCTGTAACTCATGTCATAAAGATTCTACACTCTTACTGAATTCTCTATTGACAAGGACGCCGGCCATGCTTGTGAGGTCTGGAGCTGAACTTATCAGCTTTCTCTACCTTCCTCGTACTCTCGGCGGGCTTGAACGATGCTATATGTTGGAATTCTTCCAAAGATTTGCTTGTCATCTAGCCAACATCGCCGTGCCTGATTGTTTTCGGGGGCGTCTTCCGAGAACGGTGCCTGGCTCAACGTCATTCCCAATGGAGTTCTGGGTACTTCCTGGATGATGAATGCATCCGTATTGGGATCTCATTGCGACTGGGATTAAAAGTCTGTGTTCCACATCCGTGCCTATGAGGGACAAGATCGACTGTTTTGGCCTCCACCCTCTCTTATGCAAAAAGAGTGCAGGCAGATTTTCCAGACACATGTTAACATATTATATGCGGCCATAATTGTAACTTAATCATGAAAAATATGTAGTACCGATCTTTAGCATATATTAGTTATTCTGAAGACTTGTCAAAATTAATGTGTCAATTTAATTTAGTTATGTGTTGAAAATTTATAACTGGAGACTTTCGTGATTCTAACAAATTTGATTCGTTATATTTTCTTCTAGGTATTTAAAATATATTTTGTTAGACGAAAATGTAAAGAATATGAATTTATTTCTCGATAATTTATTATTTTTTTGAAACATATTGCAAATCTACACTCGATCGCGAAGTTATACTAATTCCCTTTATTAAAATATAGAAAATATAGCTAAATGCTCTAACTCTAAACATTTAATATGGGTGTATGATCTAATAAATTTTATATTGTAATTTTGTTGTTATTTAAAAGGTACATGGATTATCCTTACCTTGATAATTTTATAAATTATACCATTTTAAGATATATCTGCCAGATATTAAGTGATCCTAATGATATTTTGCCTATATTTTTGAATTCTGATTTTAGCGATTTGAATCCACGCGATCCTATACTAGATAAAATTGTACAGTTTATAAAAAATAATCTTTCTGAAATCGACGATTTATTACGATAAGTAGTTATTTCTTATTTTCTATCTTAAGATCGATGAAGTCAACGATAAATTTATTGAATGCAACCACAGATGAACGAATTTGGCTTTGGGCTGTGTGGGAATGCGCTAATCTAGCAGAGATTTATCGTTATTTTTTTATTTTTTAAAATAGCATGTTAATATGTGGACATTTTCATTTCTCATAACATTATTATGAAAATTGAGAATATCTGTTTACTATCCAATATGAAAGAGATCCATTATTATGCTAAAATTTTTTGAATAAATTACAATAACAACAACAACAACGATTTATTGACAAAAGAGTTAAGGAGATTTCTGAGGGTATTACATCTGAGTTTCTATTATAAGGCTTGGACTCCACACCTGGACCCTTCCTCCTTTTTTTTATTATTAATCTTTTTCGGAACGTTTCTCCCAGCTTTTTAATCTTTATTCTCCCAGCTTTATGTATGTGTCCTGGACCTTTGATCTCCTCCTGAAACCATTGATCCGATCCTCCACAATCTTGATAATCGGTTCCAGGAGCTTGTTTTCGTCCTCGTTTAGACAGTCTTTCAGTTTCTTGTTTAAGGAGAACTTAATATCAGCTCATCTAGTTTTCTCTAGGAGGATAAGATCTTGTCCTCTTCGAGAGAAGAACCACCCCTCGCACCCATAAAGTAGGCTAGGGAGAATAAATCCCTTGAGGATAAACAATTATGTATCACAGCTAACGTGTAACTTTCGTGTACATAGGAGCGACTGAAAGGCTATCTTTCTTCTCCCCTTTATGTCGTCCATGTAATCTCCTGCGTGTCCATAGTCGACCCCAGTTAGCGCAGACTGAGTGAATTGTTTACTCCCAGTGTGTATTCTTGTTTCAGGTACTTTTTCAAACTCTTATTCGGAGTGCGCAAGATTTTTCAGCAGAGAGCTTTAGCCCTCTCAAGTTGCACCAATGCTCAATCTGGTCGACATACAAATTACAATATTGTTATTTATAATTTAGAGTTATATTAATCATCAGTAAAGTTAATAAATATTTAATGATCCCTTTAGTAATAATAATACTTTAATAAAAATAATACTAATATTAAAATTTTTATCTGGAATATGGAAGACAGGTACACCCACCCAGTCTTGATGACCATTTACAAACAATACATCGAACCATGCTTCTCGTACGCGTGTGCTTCGTGGGGACCTTCATTATCATGGACGAACACTAAGAAAATGAGGACGTTCAAAAGAAGGCTTTCAGAATGACCGAGCGGTGGTCTTGTGGAGACACAGAACCGGACCGACTACTCTGGAGGCCCTCATTAAACAAAACTCCGCATTCGAAGGTGGCCCTGCAAATACAGTCAGCCACCCTGTAAGAGCTTGTGTGAGTACGAGGAGGAGCACCTGGAAAGAATGAGGATTTTGGCGGAGCGCATCGGGATCACGTAATAGTTAGTTTTGGTTTTACCGTAATTTTGGGTGTTAAATAAATAAAATAAATAAAAATAAATAAATTAAATATTTGAATTTTGTGTACCTGCATGTTTGTTTCTAATAGCACGATTTTTTCCTTACTGGTCTTCATACATGGATCATCTATCTTCCTTCTGATTCCGTTCTAAAACATTCTTATGTTTATTAGGAACCACTTTGAATTTTTGACAAATTGCAAAACGCCTGGAGATCTCGAGATTTCAGAGACTGAGCCATCTTATTCAAGAGAGAAAACAACACACGATGGGAGATCCACTAAACCATCAGAATCCTTCAAAACTTGAATTTACATCAATCTGTTAAAAAGATTGGACAATCATCTTCTCTTCTATGCCATCTTGCTTTCTTGGAAACCAGAAGACTTGCTCACCTCTGACAGAAAAGATATTGCTCAACTTTCCGTATTTGTACGAGGGATAACTGAAACATTCCAAATTTTTGAAGAATTTGTCAGTCATTCTAATGATGAGTACAGTGACAGAAATCGATAACTTAGCATCTAAATGACCTAAAATTTGAAACTGCAGGGAAGTAATCAATTTGTACATCAAATGTAAGCCCCAATCACTGCTTTTAGAAAGAAATTAGATTTGTGGGAATTACAGTTAAAAAAGGGAATATGATATGAGCAATTGGTCATATAGCGGCTGCCTTGATTGCGTGACTATTCCTTCTCAGGATGGCTAGCGAGATTCGCTTAAATAACCAGTAGCGCTCACGGCTCTCATGATCGTGTAGAATCCGATTCCCTAGAATACCCAAGAATTCTAGGGCGACTATGTGTCAACGCGATTGCAACGAATCAAAAATCTTTGGGTAGGACTTGTAGTTTGCCAGTTTAAACCTCTCGGCCCTCTCAGCAGCAGAACAGGTTTCATGGCATTCTGGAGTCAGTTACAAGAGGCAAGCGTGTCGGTGCAGAATTCAAGAGGGAAGATTGGCATCCCATCTGGTCGCTTTCCGTCACACCTGCAAAAGCTGACAGGTTCGAGCATGAGCAATATCTTTCTGTCAGAGGTGAGCAAGTCTTCTGGGGTGTCCGCGGCGTCCAAAGCTCATCTAACGACTTCGTACAAGGCTATGTGTCGTCCATCTGGATCTATGGAATATGGAGGAAAACATTCAGTTCTTAAAGTTGTGAGAATCCCTCCAAGGAATAGATTGGGGAGAAAGAATTATTAATCGACTATGAATGCTTTAATTAAAACTAGTGAAATTCATCATACCATATTCATTACCAGGAATATGAGACAGTCTGGGAGCTTGAATGGAAGAGTTATCCAACAACATAGGAGTGAATCTACTATTCGTGTGCCTGTCATATCTACCACACTTTAAAGTCTAAACAACCCAAAGAAACAGGATATTGATCCCTTCAAAGCTCCTTTCAAGTTTTTAAAATTTAAATTTGCTTACGTTGAATCTCTTTCAGAAAATATAGAAATAGCGTTGGTTTGGACTTATTACGCCTAAATTTGTCAATTTAACCAAAAGTCAGGTGATCCTAACCTCTCTCAGAATCACCCCAACTTTTCTAGTTGTTTTTCTAGGAACCGACACAATGCCTTAAATTCATTTTATGGGTGATTTTTTCACATTTGGAATTTGTCACTCTACTTCCTCACGATGTCCTCAAAGACGCAACTTTAGTAACTCAAACCTACTTTAACTAGCAATAATTTATTTTATTCGTTATATTTCACATATATTTTTGTAATTAAAAACACAAATCTATCAAAAATGATCCCCACCGACATGATCGACTCTGCGTAGTCTCTCACGATCGCAAACGACATCAACTTGAGAAGCCACCGAATTCCACGTGTATCTGGTTATTAGAGTAGCCAGGCTTTTTAGTATAGTTTTTATTTACTAAAAAACTAAGAATCGCCGACAAATTAAAAGGGAATAAAGTACAGTTATCCTCATCCTTTCTTCCCACAATAATGGCTGAATTTATTTATTTGATAACTCAGTTATGTCGGCCTTCATTTTTAACAAGCAATCTTAATTGACCCTCTTACAAAAGAACCACATTAAGGCTGATTGTTAACTGTGGTACCCTAAACAAACCATGTGCATCATTTACTAAAGGAAACTTACTAAGTGGACTAAAACAAATCTATCAAGACATTATTATTATTATTAAAGCACTTTCACGAAAGCCATAATGATTATAGCCCCGCATGTGCAACACTCAAAGAAACAATATTTATAGTTAGTCTTTTCTATTTTCCTCTGTCGAATGCGAGTGATCTCAATTCGTCCAGGTCGTCTCCCGTCTTTAAATTTTTTCTCACACGATTTAAGTCTTTGTTTAGGGCTGTCGGAAGTGTCGATCTAGGTCGTCCGCGGAAGGGTTTTTCGCATCTGTCAAAGTAATCTTCCATCGCTTTGTTAGCGGGTGCGTCCGGGTTCATTCTTAGTACATGCCCAAATAGCCTCCACCGGGCATCTATCACATCCTTGCTGATGTTAAGAAACACATACACTTGTTGTAGATACCAG
Organism: Dicyema japonicum; assembly: GCA_011109175.1. NCBI lineage: Eukaryota > Metazoa > Dicyemida > Rhombozoa > Dicyemidae > Dicyema > Dicyema japonicum. The sequence continues at coordinate 430,893 of RDEW01000034.1, forward strand.
TGGTTGTATTCTACGTGGCCCACTCCATTCCGAGTAAGCTTCTTAGTTGCCTTCTATGGAACGAATCCAGTTTCAATAGTTCGTTGAAGGAACTTCCCCATGTCCCAGCGTTATACAGTAGGATCGGTTTCACAAACGCGTTGTAAAGCCTGCATCTGATGTCAATTCCAAGTCCTTTGGCCCTTAGCCATCCTTTCTTCAGTTTAGCCATTGCCGCATTTGCCAGTGTTTT